>VXBX01001567.1:12371-49867 GCA_013400415.1 Scytalopus superciliaris
GTCTGTAGCAGCTTTGTGTTTGTAGGGTCTGATTTTTAACTGAGTGGCACCTTAAATGGCTCAAAGAATTCATAACAGTCTCCCTCAGTTTTGTGCTATTATTTTCCCCAATTAAAATCGTGGGGCACTAGGCCAGGATGAGGGTTTCATAAAAACCAACTGCCATGAACAATCCTTCCAAAGCAATGGGGTTGTGAGCAGGAGTACGTGTTCAGCACAGCAGGTAGAAACATTTTTGAGGAAAGCTTTTTTCCATCTAGAAGTAACAGTTGGTTAAAGCGAATATTTCCCAGGAATGGCACAGCTTTGACAACAGCAACAAGAACACAGAAATGTGAAGAGTGCCCCTGGGCCAGAGTGATTTTGTGGGATGAAAAGGAAAGGCATGGCCCCTGCACTAGCCAGGTGCATTGGGAACAAAAGGGTTTTCCCATCTCCCTGGCCAGCATCCTGACTGTGGAGCCATGCTCTGTCCTTCCTGCTTTTCCACTGGAGATACTCCACTTTAGAGAAATGACCACAAGTTGTCTGGGCCAGGCTCCCAGGCTGGGCTCTCAGGCAGGTGGCAGGGCTGAAGCTGATCCACCTTCTCCCCCATGCTGGGAAATGCCAGTGCTTCTGCAGAACACTGCACAGATCATTGCCAGATCACCTTGCTACTCTTTCTCCTTTTGCTAGAAAGTGCAATTTTACCCTTTAAAATGTGAAATTAGTCATTTGGTGTCAACATGGAAATAAAAGACTTTGTTCATATTTCCATAGACAAAGTTGTTTTCTAGCAAGACTCCAACAAGGCTAAAACATTGACAGGCTGTTGACATGACTGAGGGCTTTCTGGAATTTTCAAAGTAGAGATCAGATCCCTATCTCATTTTTAGTGCTCTATTTCACTTTAACAAAGCAAACAGAAAGAAAAAAGCTCCTTATCTCCAAAATGTTTCTACCCATTCCAAAAAACATCCTTGTACTAATGATGCTTAGACTATGACTTTATGTATTATTATATTTCAAAGATGCACTTTAAGGATTTACATGTTACAACTTCCAGAGTAATACATCCTGTGCTTGTCTAGAGCTGTTTCTACACCACATTTTCAACACCCAATTACTCCATACACAAGATAATTTGTGGAAAATTTTATAAGAACTGCATTAACCCTGATTTTTACAAGACGTTATCAGAATCAAAATAAGAAATCATTAAATAAGTATACAATATCTCTGTATATCCCTCTATACCATACACAAGTTCCACATTTCTGTTTCTTCAGTTGTCTGTCATATTAATAAAACAATGATCTTTAGACCCAGAAAATATGTAAAATCATGGAAAGTGATGGTAAAATATCTATGACTTTCTTATGAAAACCAGAGAAATACATTTAAAAATCCAGGAGGAGATTACTTAAAGCATCAAATCTATTACTGAACTTCCTTACTTTTGATATTATGGACTACACAGTATCCCAGTTCTCTGGTAGTACAATAGAGGAACAGACTATGCTTGACTGACACATTTCAGGTTTGTTGTTATTTTTAATGGTAGAAAGGGTGAAAGAAATATAATGATATGAATCTAACAGTTGTAATGGTGAAAAAACTACTGCTGTTTTGGCAAGAATAATAATGATGTGCTCATCAGTGAGAACCTGCAAGTGAAACCAGTCTGCTCTTGCTATTCCAGTCAGACAGACAGAGATGGGACTGAGCTGTGCATTTAGGAGCAGCAGCATGACAAGTTTAACAACATTTTAGTATCCATTCTAGAATGCGAAAAAACCAAAACACAGTGTTAGTATTTCAAGTCTGTTCATATTTAGCTGAAAGAAGTAGTGAGAGCCCGGAATTAGTCAAGGGCCCTACAAGTATAAAAAGGCCAAACACAGTTTAGAGAGAAAAGTGTCACCTGCAACATGACCTGTCCCTGTTCCTGCAGTAGGGTGGGCACTGAGAAGTTAAAAGCATGCAGTGAGAGAAGAGTATAAACAGCAATGCCCAAGGTAGTGTGACTTTGCACAAGCCATCCAGTGAAGGTAAGGACAGCCTGAATAATCCACCTGCCCCGAGCTGAGACAGAACCATGTTAGACCCTGTCATAAAGGTAGAACATCCATAGATAGGATAGGAGCTGGAATTTCATTTTTCATTTGTGCAGTCTGTGACATGAAAACTTGATTTTGACCAACAAGTTCTGTTAAAGTACAAAACACTAAAATGATATGGTGGATTGAAGTTTGGCTTGACTGAGGACTGCAGGATGTAGCTGGTGTTCAACCCTGGCCTTCTTATCTTTGCTGTGGTCTCTAGGTATCAAAGTATCTGCAAATTGGTTCAAGATAAACATTCTTGTGCAAGGAAAGTATCTTCCTTCTCCATTTGGTTAGAGGTTTTCAGAAAAACAAAACAAAAAACCAAAAAACAAAAAAACTAAACAAAACAAACCCCCCCCCCAAAAAAAAGAAAAAAGTAATTATATGTAATATAAAACTAGTGATGTAGATGGGAAAAGTGTTTCCTTAGTAGTTAAAAATAACAAAAAATAATCCCAGAATTTAAATTCTTCCCAATTTCAGGACTCTCTGCTTTGCCTGCACTGCAGGCACTGATACTACTTAGTAACAGCACTTATTTAGGATCAGGTATGCTTGTATATATGTCATAAGCACCATCTTCTAACAGCATTCCAAATTAATTAGAAAACCTAATATAGTCTGTTTTAAGAGGAGTAAAAATTGTTTCCTTATCTCTTCATCACTGAAATATGAGACCCAGCCTAAACACTCCTTTAATAAATACACTGTTTAAATATAGGTGTTCTAGTCTGATCATATTGATATAGAGATTCATTTTTATTGCATCATCTTACCAACATTTCAGCAGCAAGTTCTGGCCTAAATCACCAAATACTTTCTATTTGTGAATCATGAACTAATTTCATGATACTTGATGTACAGAAAAGTTTCTTAAAGCTCTTTGGTTTTTTTTTCCTTTGAGACAAAAATGTTCTTGACTTGGGATGGGTCATGGGAAGTTCTGAGAAAAGATCCAGAGGACAATAAATAAAATTATTCTAATAAGGTTTGGCTTTTGTCTTTTCCTTTTTCTACTGGAAACAGCAAAGAAGGGGGATCTGAATAATTCCTTTTGTTTTTTTTTTTTTTTCCCTGCTCAAGACCAGATTTGTTGGTAAGGAAACCATAAGTTTTTTACTTATAAAAGAATTTTATAAATAAAATAAGGTAAAATAAATTAAGAAGATCCACAAGTGAATTGTGCATAAACCTAGTTTTGAACTAATGTATAAACTAGTGTTGTAAGAATTTTCAGTATCCTTTCAACCACCCATTGTCATTAAAAAGGTTTCCTCTTTAATAAACAGGTGGTGGCTGGTTTGTGCTAGAATCCAAGCCTTCAGATATTGAACCAATGTGGGCATCAAGCCACATAGACTGCTCTATAACTTACAGTGTCAGAGTGTCTCCGTGTCTTTTGTCTTTCTTGACTAGATGCGTACATTAAAGAAACAGTTATTTGCTCCTTCTTTCAAGTTTGAAGATCACTGAGATCCACTGACATATGCAATCACTAAATTAGCAAGTGAGATTGATCTGTTTGGTGTATATAAGATATGAATACATACTCTATTGCCCAAACAGATTTTTTTTAATACTAAATTTAACACTCCCTCTCTTGCTGTCACCCTTCTCCAGTCCTCCTTTGCTAAAACCACAGTGGGAAGTACATGGTTCTAGAGACCAAGTACACAGGCAGTTCATTCTGGAGAAGCAGAAAGCATCTGTCTGACCACGGGTCAGAGCTCACCTGCTCAGCTGGTGTGCCACAGCACAGAGGGCATCAGGCTGTGTCCCAATGTACACTGTAATCACTAGAGGAGAGCAAGATTGGGCGACCTTCAGTATTTTGCAGGGAATTCAAATCCTATTGTTGCACTTTTCAAGCTCTTGCAATCTGCATAATATGCAGTTAGAAGAAGTAACTAGATTTTTTTCTTAGTGACACGTTTCTTTGCATAAATAAAAATATCATGTGCCATACATGTTGCATCACTGATTTATATGGGTACGGTAATTGCGTAAGCCAATTACAGCACATGAGTAAGCAGGGGAACAGAAAGAGGATTCCTCACCAGGATTGAGGAGTTAAAGTGTTCTTTTTGAGGATTAAAATTTTCTATTATCTGCATAACACATGTTTATCCTTTGTTTGCCTTAGAATGGATGTTGCTGACCCACAAGCATGACATTAAATTATTTGGTGCAGCTGTTTTGCTGAGGTCCTCACATCACAGTGGGAGCACTGAAAGTCATGAAGTAGCTGACTACCTCCACAACTAGAAGCACCGGCTCTCTGTTTTCACCCTCTACATTCATCTCAATCTGCACAGGGTGAATTCACATCTTTCACCTCCCAGCACTTTATAACTGGCAGAAGAGAGGCAAAGAAACCACTATGATTGCTGATTTTTTAAGTGGAGCTGGAAAGATGTCCTACACAAAAATGAGACAGTTTTCAAATCACCCCTGTTACCAGGCAAAGAACAGAAGAGTTGGAAAGAGAGACTGGAGCTATGCAGAATTCTTCAATTCTTCCACTGCCACTTGGTCATTGCTGAATTTTGTAGAGGTAACAAAAGGTTTGGGGCTACAGCTGAAGGGGGGGTAACACTCCCAGAGAAAAACTGCCGTCACTGTGATACCTCTAAAAAGACTTCCAGCTAAATTTAAACCCATATTTTATGCCACCCTAAGCCATGTTGGCCAATCCTAAATTAGTGTCACCAACAATGCCAGCAATGTTCATATCACAAAAAGAGGCCTTAAATGATAATCCACTATTTCCCTTACAATGTTTTCAAAATTATTTTCAGCAGCATTTTAACTGTTTGAGTGCACTGTTTTACATCTCTTTAGAGCTGCATCAATGAAGACCGAAGCTTCTACCTCTCCAAACAACCCTCCGATATTAAAAAAAAAGCATCACAAATAGTGGACTTCTAATGTTCTCACTTGTCCCTGTTTCACTGTCGTTCCAGCCAACATTAATCTCCGTTACTCTTGACTGTTCTGTTAGGAGGCTTGAAGTGTGCCTGCTACTACACTGTGCCAGGACAGATAAAAAAGGGAGACTAAGGGTAGGAATAATAGCTGTTTAATGAAAATAAACCCAGCCTTTGATGCAGATAGAGGCAGGATTAGCAGATTCACACACTCAGTCACACTGCAGAAGGCAGCTAATGCAGTTGGGTTCACACTGAGATTTTTGCACAATCAGCATCAAAGCATTCACAACTCTGCCCTAAGTTTTTCATGCTTGTTCATTTCTCAGTTCTCATCCCTTTTTTTTTTTTTTTTTTTTTTTTTTCTTTTTTTTTTTTTCAGCAGTGAAACTTAGAGGTGGAAATGAAGGGGGCCAGAGGAGCTGTGAGGTTGTTACAGGGACTGGGAAGTGACTAGAGAGTTGACCTGTGGGAGCTGGTGAAGCATCTTGGGAAGGAGCAATGAGAAAAACTCCAGCAGGAAAGCCATAGGCAGGGTGATGGATGGTGATCAAGGAAATGGAAAAAGAGAGGTAACATCAAGAATCTAGGATCTAGGAACCATTTGGTCTCAACTGTGCTCTGACACCCTCACTAAGATAAGCAGAATCATTCAGCAGCTGACAATATGCTTAGGAACACTCAAGGTATTCTCATCATATGTTACATGAGTTCTAATGAAAGCCTAGGGCTGTTTGTTATTAGCTTGATTGTGCAAAATATACAAGATGCACACCAGCAAATTAATATTACACCCTGATTTTTTAGAGTTTTCTGACTTTTCATATTTGGTCTCTCAATCCCAACATCATTTTTACTTCATGCACTACATGTTCCACCACACATAAGGAAAGCTAAGCAAACCCACTACAACTTTTTGAAAAGTCATATTCTCAGGTTGCCATCAGACTGCCAAGAAAGCTAGAAATGTAAAAAAAATGCATTCAAACTTAATTAGATATGGTATTCCTTTTATAAAGGACAAAGCTCAGATTGATGCAGGCACATGAAAATAAAAAACGTGATCTCTTTTTAATTTTTTTTTAGTCATATCCTCTTAAATTTGTTTCTTTTATCTTTTCTATAGTAGTAATACTTACTAATCATTGATAGGCAAAGTACTCTGCTGTATCTTATTTTCCTTAGGAAAAACAGCAGCATTAGGGCCACCCATGTCTAGAAGGGTTTTTTACAAAAGCAGTTTTTCGGAGTGAGGCTGCTCTCCCACACTCCCCCTGCTTTTCTGGCTGGGAATGTTCTTCCAAGTAGTTAGTCTTGCTCTGCTCAGTGTGTCATTTCTTATCCCACATCCCTTCATGAATAATAGGCAACAAAGTGTAAAGTGCATAGATTGCAAAGTGACTCCTTTTCGCTTATTAGCTACAGATGCAAGCAAGGAAACCCAGAATCTCCTTATTAAAGCCTATACCTTCAGCAGAGTTGTTCCCATAAAACTTCCCCTGAACCTCAGACAAGAAGGTCAGTTGTGGACCACGAAGTATCAAAGCAAAATCCCCACATGAAAGAAATTCAGTTTCCAAATCCACCCAGCTCAGTACAACTGTCTTTAGGAGCCATATCCACAAGATCAGGCCATCTTCCTTACAAATACTGAGCAGATCTCATTCTTGGAATCCACCTTCTTCCTCAAGTAAGAGGGTAAATATGTTTTCCTCTCCTTGAATTTGGTTTAAAAAATCTCTGATTAGCCACTAAAGCAAGACCTCATGGCCAGGAACAGTCTGTTTCCTTCTGTAACCAGCCAGTTACAGACAGAACTCTGTGTGCAGAGTGAATACTTCATGCATGCTGGTAACAAGACTTCAACCCAGCCACCATCCTGCTGGAGCCCTCCAGTCCCTTCACTGTGCAAGCCCAAACTTACAGTCACCAGCAACAGCAAAACAGTGTAAAAATAGTATCTGGCAGTTTATTAGCTATGTGGTGAAAAAAAAGGAATAGGATTTTATATGCAAATAAGCTTTAATCAGGTGTATAATTTCCTCTGATACCTAAACGACAACTCCTAAAAACTGAATCTATGAAGGTTATGAAACTAGAAGGAAAACTCACAAAGCTTGTACTGGTTTACCTTTGGAAGAGTCTGTTACCTTCAGCTACAGTCTTACCCGCAGGAACTCTTGCTACAGTCCCAGTTGAGTTCCTCTCTGTGAGTAGTCAAAGGACTGATGTATTGGATCTGCCCTTTGGATCTTACTTTCTTTCAAGCCAACTCAGATGGAGTTGCACCATCAGAGTGTCTAAGCCTTCATTGCCTCATGGACCTTACTCAGGCACAGGTGCTCTGGGGATTAAGCAGTCACAGCTGTTTCATTTCCCATCTGGGAACTATATGAGGGGTAGAGCATTTGTGGTCCTCACAAAAAAACCTTTTCACTATACAGTCACGTAACAAGAGACCTAAGAACTTGGAAAAAATTTATGAATGTGGGTTTTTTTCTGAATCCTCAGTACCTCTGTGTAGTACAATTCTTTCTGCTTCCCCTGTATCTGCACTCACTATTCCAGTTTGGATGTGGATTCTCCTTCCTTTTTTAAACTTGCTCATCAGTACTTGTTAGTAGCTTTCAGCTGTCATTACCCAGGCAAGACATCCTAATTGGTTATTACTCTCAAGGCAATATCTCATTTTTTCGGTCTCCCTTTGCTGACATAAAATGGACAATTCAGGCTGTGCTGAAAGTAAATGCACACTGCAGGGTTCCCCAGCTCAAGACAGCCCTGGCTCCCTGTGCAGCCTGGGTTAGAGCCATGTGTGTCATCTTGCCCAGTATGCAACAAAGGAAAACTGCTTGGAGAACAATCATCTGGTGGCCACTGTGTACTCTTTGTATCACATCTGAGGAACATGAAGCTGTGTCCACATAATTAAGGAAACCATGGCACATTCAGTCTTATTTTGGCCCTAAATCTTATGTTTGCCTATTTTATCTCTTTAAAAAAATAATGACTAGGCATTCTATTCACTCACATATTTGTTTTATTTTATCAAACCTGTCTTTCTTGTTACAATAGCATGTGATACATCAACCATTTAAAACAATTAAGAAAAAAACAACAGTATTGCTGCAAGTAAGCCTGTGCACACATTCCAGGGCTGTGACAATGTCACAAGTCATGAGAGCTTTGCTTTTTTGAGAGTGTCATTTTGCCAGAATGACTGTGTGTGGGTGCCCTTGGGTTAACAACTAGTTTTGTAGGGGTTTTTGGGCACAGCTTTTGACTTCCCCAACTGTGTTTTTAACATAGGAAAGAACCTTCCTAGTAGTAAATTCTGCACCTAAACATGTGACTAGTTACACCAGAGACAAGCAGTTCTAGCACTGATAGGAAGAACAAATCATGAGAATGATCATTTCCAGAATCACCCCAATACGCACATTTTGACAGTCTAATGTTGTTTAAACTGCTTATTCTGGAAAATTTCTTCCCAAAGTTCCTTATTAGGTGACTTGAAGTGTCTGTGTTTAATTTAATTAAAGATCTCTTGATTGCTTTCCAGGACAATTTGGAGCCAGGAAATTTGACCCACTCGTGCTGACCTCCAAGATGCAACTCTCCTGACTTGCAGTACTGTTGGATTTCCAAAGTAACTGTATATCCCATCTCATCCTAAAGTTCTCCTGAATATCTGATGGATCAAGAGAGATATTTCAGTGGTTTTATCTCTGCTGAATATATTCAGGATAGTAGCTGCATAATAGTTTCAAGGTCTAGCACTTTTGTTTAAATAAATGAGGCCTTGTTTCAAGCATATATACACTTCAGTGTTTTTGTCTCCTTTCCTTCCTGACTTTTGCATGCCAGGTATTTTTGCCTTCTTTTCCTGATGGCTAATGCATGCCAACTAACTTATTGCTATGGCACAGACTATACCTCATCTGTCACAAACACTTTTTAACAGAGTCTAAGCTGAATGTCGAATGAAGCCATGCTTTATGTAGAGGAGTTTTAATTATTCTTCAGTCTGAGGAACCAGGAAGTAAGGGCAGGATGAGGAGGACTGGATTGTCAGGAAGATAGCTGGAGGGAATCAGAATATATCATTACCTAAGGGAGTGGTATCCTCAGTCTTCATCTACTTTAATTCTCTCACCAGGCACATCAAATGACAGTGCTGTAGGGCTTAAAAAAATTGGAGCAAAGCTGGGGCAGTGGATGGCTGATAATGACAGCCTGTCTAAATGTCTCAGTGGCAGACAAGTGGTGAGAGAGAAGTTTGCAGTATGGGCTAGCTAACATGGAGTGATAATGTATTTGAATTTTATCTGCTTTCTTCCTCAAGTAAGGTTTGGCAGCTGGTTAAGCTGGCTAGCTCTACATGAGCTTCACAATGCTGTTTATTAAATTACTTGCTAAGAAAATTGAAATTTGGCAACCATCTCAGTTGTCCACAACTGGTTGTTACTTCATTGAGAAGAAGTAAGGACTTGAATGACTTTTGCTTTATTGGCAGAAGTGAGAAAGTGAAAGAGTGAGAGTCACAGCCTGATTTTTTTCCACACCTCCTAAAAGGGTCCCAAGTTAGGAGTCCACTGCAGATGGAATTACTCAGTGTAAAGAAGCAGCTCTCCAGGAAGCAATTTAGCTGCAGTTCTGCCAGTCTCTCCATGAAAGAACACAATTTCCATTACTGTGTCACTATGTAGAAGCAAAAATCTATTTCCTACTTGCTAGACAAATCTGGCATGTGTTCCTCTGGCTAATTCAGCTCTTGTGGCACATGCATATGTACCTGGTACAACAGCAACAAGTAACCTGTGAAACCCATGCTGATCCCACCATGAGCCCTGTGAGGCAGGCAGATGCTGGTTCACCCAGCACAGATGGAAGCCCTGGCACATCCCACTGATTCTCAGGGGCGATGAGGTGTCTCATCAGCCCAGGACTTTCCTTCCCTGGCCAGACTTGACAATTACAGTGATCTGGCAAGGGAGGGATAGTATAGTGCTAACCCATCACTGTAGCAGAGAAGACAATTCCTTACCTAATAAGCTTTTCCATTTTCTGTGAAAGAGAAAAGACAGAAAGATGATGAGTGCCTACATGGAAGAGTGGGGTTGCTCTTGTTCAGCTGTGTGTGTTTAAAAGTTAGGCTTTTAGCTGGGTTAGTCACAAGTCTCCACCTATAGACAAAGGAGAGAAACAGGCACTCCAGAGGTACATTCATACCATCTGAGGCAGATGTCTAAAGAGAGCACCCCTGGAAGGTGTTACATCCCATCTGGAATTTTCTCCACAGACTGGTGAGGGAGTCTACAAAACTGGGTGTCTAACCTCCAGGTAGCAAAAATTAAGTGAGATGAGCTCAATACAACATAGATAAAAATAAAATATGCTGATACCATCCTCCAGGAATTCTTCTAGTGCTGTTGAATTTTTTTTCTTTTTTAATGTTAACTGATATCTGAAGCCAAATATTATTTAGTAGTGAAACAAGTCAAACCAGCTATTATAAATCTGCCACTTGATTAGCAGCAGTTTTTGTTACCACATAAGACAATTAATGCACCATTCCCATCCTGTGCCAAGGTAGCCTTTTAATCAAAGCCTATTCCAGATATCATACAGCCCATGACATCCCAGGGGAAGACACTCAAAGATTTCTCTTGTCCACTCTCTGCTGTTTAAGCAGGTAACAAAGAATTGCTCAGACATGAAGGTGGCTGGTCACATATAGATATACAGTATGTAGTAGTATATATATAAGTATATAGCATATAGACTCTTTGAACTCACACACCACTCCAGATTTCCAAATTGCTTATCTGTGTGATAGTCAGCAAGTAGTGTCTTACCAAGAAACTGTCTTTAAAAAGTTCACCAACAGTCCTAATTTCTGCTCTCCTGGTTACACATCAGGTGACACTGCATCTATTTCCTGAATAGATGCAAGAACACACACAGAGTAAGAGCTGCATTTCTTTCCTGGTCTAGGACTACAATGAGTTAATGTCATACAAAGATGAAAGAGAAAAATAAAGAGTAAAATGACATATCCTTCTCCAAATGACAGTCCTANCCAAAAAAAAAAAAAAAAAAAAAAAAAGGAGAAAATAAGAGACAATAAGAAGGAAGTACAGGAATAATGTCAGTAATAGACAGTGTATCATGCAGTACACGTTGAGATTCTGCAGCCTTATTCAGGTCCCTGCAAACATCATAGAAGAAAAGAGCTTGATGAAGACAAGCTGGCATTCTACAGAGGCTTGCAGAGCAACATGGCCTTTCTCAAACCCAAACACAAGGTTTTCTACTCCTTCAGAGAAAGGGGAAGGTTCAGTAAAGTGATTCAAAAATGACATCTTTTACCCAGAGAAGAACGTCAGTTCTTAGCAAAGGTTGCAGTTTAATACATATTCTTCTCCCCTTGGCAGCATTGTTGCCCAGCTTTGGCAACTCCCCACTCAGCTGTTTTCTACAAATCCCACTCCAAGGTGCCAAATTTCCAGCATACCCATGGATCAGATTTGGATGTTAGAAATACCACTGGGTGTCTACAACTCAGGAACTATGACCTCCAGCATTATAATGTCCAAGTCTTATGGCTACAGACCAAAGACACTGAAGGACCCCACAGAAAGAGAAACAGAAGGGCTGTTCACATATGGTTTAGCCAGCAACAAGACATCTCTTTCTAGGCTGCCAGTTTACAATCTGCAGTGAAGTCATGGCTTAGTCTAGCCCTTTCTAAAGAAATAAAAACTACTCCAGTTTTACAACAATATCCACAGGGTACGTGCTACCTTAAGATTAAGGGCCCAAGACACTGAATTCAAATAAGCCCAGCTGCTGAGTGCAATGGACCCTGGAGGGCTCCTTTACAGGAGACCATTGCTAAACAGGGCAGATTAGCTTTGTAGAGGAAAGACACAAGGACTGCTCCAACTGCTTTGCATTGCCCCATACTTGCATGGTGGGAAGACACTCTAGCTCATTCCTCTTCCTCCTACTTGCTCACCTCCTGTCCTTCATGGCCCCTTCCATGGTGGAGGAGGGGGAGCAAGGTGCTGCTGGCTCACGAAGGGCTCGTTTGCTTTTTTACAGACTCAGTGCAAGGGTTTATTTGCCTGACATATTGCTTAATAATAAACCTTTGGAGTAATCAGAGAGCATGGGAATATTTGTTAGAAGCAAACAAAAAGGCTATAAACATCTTTTTCACATTTAAACAAACATTTGGGTATGTCCTCATTCCCTTTACTCTGTCTTTAGGTGAGTATTTCTCAGTTGTAACATCTATCTGTGCTCGATTTATTTATTCATTTACATGCTTGGATTTAAATTTCACAGGGGTCCAGGTTGCTCAGTTCTAAACAAAAGCCAGGAAAACATGAGGTTAGGCTTAAAATATAACTTGTAAGTTACCCAAAGAGTTTGGCGTTGAGGTTTTAGTGACCTGTGAATGGCTGCTAGTGCTGACTGTGTCTGATGGGAGTGTCATCGTTCTGTTTCAATCTACCACTCTGTAAAGCTGGTGCTTGAGCAGCCACTGCCTCTATAACACTGTGACCCAGGGCCAGTGTTCAAGAGTAGAATATGATGTTTTGTATCTTAACCTCTGTCTCTGCAGGACATATATATTGCCAGTCCCTTCTGCCTTTTTGTCTTTGCAGTGAAATGAAAGACATATTCCACTAATTAAAAAAATACATTCTTAAAGCATTCACACTTTTCAATCCACGCTGCAGTGCCAAAATGTGCAGAGCCAGCCCTATCAGTTAAAAAGAGATGTTAAAGACTTAGAAAAGTGTACAATTATCTGAAGCCTCAGACAAAAGAGCCACTGGACCAAAGTCTGCAAGATGAAAACCTCATCATGGCACATGTACTAACTTATCAAGGAAGGAGCAAACTCTCCTCTATTCTGTTGTTCTTGGGCTAGCACAGAATAAATCTTCCAGACTAATACACAGCATACTCAAAGGCCCATTTCTGGCTTAGGGAACTAGGGACTGAATTGTCTTTTGTTTGGCCCTAGACCTGAGAACAAAAGATTTCAATTAGGGATATTGCTCATTTTCTGAGCAGTAGCAAAAACAAGCTATGCTTTAAAAATAGCATTCAGGTGTATTCCACTTCTACAGAAGAGTGACTGCTCAGTCTTGTACTGCAATGTACTCCCTCCCCATTTGTGCTGCACTGGAGTTTGTGCTGTCTGCCGTGAGGATTGATGTGGCTTAAATCTCTCTTGCTCCCATTTCTGTCAGAGCACACAGATTTAGGGATGAGCCTCTTCACTTTCTAGAGGGCTTCAATGAAAGGACAATTCATTCACTGTCTGCTGGCCCTCAGCCCTGGATTTGGTCATCCATTTGGGCCAAATTCTCCCTTAGGCATGGTCTAACATGATCACACAATCGCTTTCAGTGGCGATCCTGCCCACTGAGCTGAGAGCACAATTTAGCTGTTAAAGATGACACAAATCCTGATGCTAAGTCTTTCCTTTGTTCTTTGTTATCTCAGAAAGAATTTCAGTCTCCCTTGCAGCTGTTATTTTATCCAGCAAAAACAACGCTTTTGTGATTTTTACAAAAAATTAATATCTTTCAAAAGCCTATGCTTAAAATAGCACTGTAGAGCATTTAGAGTGGCTTTTCACTTGTGCAACTACTTTTAGGCATCACACTCAACTCCACAGGATGCCTTTTGATGTGTTGACTTCAATAGTTGCATTTCCTGTTGCATGGAAAATAACACATTTTCAAAAAAGTACTCACTCTCCAACTTCCAGTGGACAAAACTATTCCTACAAAATCAGTGAAACTATCTGTGGAATGAGGTGTCATTTGGGAATAGGGAAGATCCTTACAGTTAACCCTTCTGTAACTGCAGCCATGTACCAAACCCAATACATTGGCTAGGGCAGTGACAACAAGAGAACCTAGACCAATCAGCAAACAGTAAACCCTCCCTCATGGCTGCCTGCATACTTTTACATTTAAATGGGCAACAAACTACATATGAATTCTTGGATTAGTATTTTCCAGATATAAGAGACAACATAATTTATGTCTCTATTCTGTACAAAGATGTAATTACTTAATTAAAAATATAATGCAGAAAATTAAAGTCTGTTTATATGCTCTGCTTTTCCAAGATGTTTAAAACAATGTTAAGTTTTTAGGAAAATGCACCAAGAAGTCAGAGAAGTGTGAAGATTAAAGTGAGGTATTATCAGTTTCTGAAGATTACACACACACATTTAGGCTCATGATAATGTAGAATGTCTTGTTCTAAGGCATCACACAATGTGTACACACATATGCACACACATATTTAGGCTCACAATAACGTAGAATATCTTATTCTGAGGCATCACCAAAGTTCAGATTTATTATTTGTGTTTCATTGAAACAATTTTGGTGCTGATGATCTGGGCTGGCAAGAAAGGGGGCTGGAATCTTATGTAGCTGATAGAAACACTGCACAGGCTGCACAGGGTTCTGAACTTCTCGCTGCTCCCTCCTTGAGGGCCTGCACAGGAACCCACAGTGTGGGCCAGGGCAGTTAAGCCACAAGAGCAGAGGGAGAGAAGTCATATGGAAAGAAAGGGAGACAAATGGACATTCTCACAGCGTCAGCTGTTGGCTTGTATATCTGTAACCAGTGTGGACAAAAACAGCCCAGCCATTGAATGTAAGCCTGAATTTGACAGGGGATGTGCCACAACTTTTTTCATTCATAATGATATGCTTCAGATTTTGAAGGAGTAGAGATTTTATATTCCACTAAACTTTTTCTGCATGTAAAGTAATTCTGAAGAAAACAGATGATCAGTTCTTAAATCCCAAAAGGGCTTTGGGACTATTACAAAGCTCTTCTTCAAGTGCAAGTCAGGTTCCTTGTCCATCTCATTGAAAGGAGCAGAACTGCTTATTACATCATATACTTCACCCGATGGGCTTTTTGTTAAGATGAGTGTGATGTATAATGGGGATCATGGGAGCCTTTTGCTTTAGTACCCAGCCATTTGTTCTGTCCTGAAGGTGTACTTTTCATTCAAGAATGTTTCAGGAAATGGATGTTTCATGGTCAGGATGACTAGTCAGGTTTTTTTCTGTCTGAAAAATAAAATAACAAAAATTCTTGGAACTAGATTAAGCTCATTATACATACGTAGAGTACACAACATTTTGCACTATAAAATTACAGAGAAAACAAGAAACATCATAGAAAAACAAAGCTGTAGTTGTCATAGGCAGTGGAAAGAGAGTGATTAAATATCTTGACATTTTAAGAAAGAGCAATTTTTGTGTGATTTTTTCTTTCTAGATTTTAAATCTGCCCTGACTCTTCTTTTTGTCACCTGGACTATAGCCTAGTCAAGACAAGAAAAATATGTATTTTGACTCAGGGTGAACTCTATTCATTGTAGTTAACAATGAAACAGAAAGGTACCATTGAAGGGAAAGAGTTCTTTAGTAGGGTGTGTCTTTAGTAGGAATTGAACATTTCTTTTCAGAACCATTGTACAGAGAAAGGCAAGAGAGCAAGTTTGGTATCTGGCACTAGTTCTTCAGTGCAGAAGACAGGCAGATCTGCTGCACAAAGCTCCATGGCATGCAGCCTGGCAAGAAGTATTTACTGTGCAGATCAGGAAAATATGGTAACAGTGAAGGCTGTATACTTATAACCCAAGTTCCAGTTAAGACTGTTATAATAAAGGCAGAAATCCCTTCATCCCCCCTGGCTCTACAAAACCAGGATCCCATTCAAACTAGTCATCTTGATTCTTTCCCTGTTGTCAATGGTGAGAGACAAACACTCCAAAATGTGATTTATCCTTTGTTCTATGGGTGCATGCTCTAGGATAACATCACACCTTCTGAAAGAAATCTTGAATAGAGACAGTTACAGTCTTAACACTTTGTCTCTTTCAGAGATTTTAGCATTTCCCAGTTAAAAATGGGAGCACTGCTACAGTGCTGGAAGCATCTGTGAAAATGCTGAAGGAAAACAACATTTTTGGCTCCTAGTCATGTGAGCCTGCTTCAGGATGTTGTAGGTAATATGATTGTAGAACCATAGACTCATAAAATACCCTGAGTTGGAAGGGACCCATCAGGATCATCGAAATCCAACTCCTGGCCCTGCACAGGACCAACCCAAGAATCAAACTGTGTGCCTGACAGCATTGTCCAAATTCTTCTTGAACTCTGGTTGACTTGGTGCTGTGACCACTTCCAATCTAAACCCTCCCTGGCACACCTTCATGCCATTTCCCCATTTCCTTGGGTTCTGTCACGGGTCACCAGGGAGAAGAGATCAGTGCCTGCCCCTCTGCTTCCACTTGTGAGGAAGTTGAAACTGCAGTGAGGTCTTCCCTTGGTCTCCTCTGCTCCAGACTGAACAGACCCAGTTCCCTCAGCTGCTCTGTGTAAGGCTTCTAGACCCTTCACCATCTCCATGGCCCTCCTTTGGATGCTCTCTAACAGGTTTATATCCTTATTATATTGTGATGCTCAAAACTGCAGACAAGACTTGATGTGAGGCCGCCCCAGTGCAGAGCAGAGCAGGACAATCCCCTCCCTCGACCAGCAGGTGATGCTTCGCCTGATGCACCCCAAGGACACAGTTGGCCCTCCGGCTGCTGGGTCATGACAGTGAAAATGCCAGTGGTTTCCAGAGCCTGATCTATACCCACATTCCTTCTCTGACTAGTGAAAGGGGAGCAGTGGTGGCAGTAGGAACAGCAAGCTAATTTTGCCACACTGTATGAAAAAGGGGGATGACACTTCTCCAGCTCGTTCCACCTGGTTGCAGAAATTAACATTCTCCATTAATGGAGTGGATGGTAATATCAGACCAGCAAATTTGCCAAAGAATTCGCTATAGTGGATTACTGTGGTGTAGATTGCCCTGCCATGTAATGATCCACTTGTTAGGTGAAAGCTGCACATCCCTACATGAGAGGTTTAATCAAATGTTTCATCAAAATTTTCATCTAAGAATGAGATTGCAATACAGAGGTAAATACTGCCTCCTGTTTCCAAAAAAGCATCTAATTCTAAACAGAGGGGGCATTTTGCCTTCTCTGATATCAGTGTGTAGCCGTTGCACTGCAAGGAAATTCCTCGTGAGGTTCTTTTTGCATAGACCGCCGTATTTTCTTCTTAGATATGTCTATTAACCTGGTTTTGCTCCACTGAAGTCAGTCAAATAATTCCAGCTTTTCACTGGTGTAGAGAAGGCCAGCATCTGCTGGCTGTGACATTAGCCTTTAGATTGCCTATTCAAGCAAGTCCCACATCATTAAGCAGGGGGTTTTTTTGTACAGAACAAAGTACACTACAGAGAGGGTGGAGGTGGCTTTACAGTTAAAGCTCCAGCACTGCTTTGAGGCCTCTATGCACTACAGTTTAAAACAGCTATACTATGCCTGCAACTACGCCTGACTTTGACTGAGAGACTCAGGAGCCCAAGGGTTGGCTTTATTGTCCCTATTTTTACAAAGTGGGTGGGCAAGGAGGGAGCAATTCCCTGGCAGAAAGAGATCCCTCCACAATGTAACTGCTCACAAAACTCAGAGCTGCCCTGAATGAAGAGCACAGTTAGTGTCTGGACTACAAAATCCCCTCCAGAGAATCTGAATCTGTTCTGCTGTGTAACCTAAACCTTCAAAGCTGCAGTTTGTTGCAACTGTATCTTTACATAAGTATATATCTGGATATGGTTGAGTTTTAATACACCACTGATATAATCACCAATAAGAAACAAAGGCTGGCATCTGGTGACCCCATAATTTCACAGATGCTATAATCAGAAGAGGAGAGGTTATTTGGAGAGCTTCAAAGAATCTTCCCATTCCAGAATCAGACCTCTTGCTAATATCTTAGGTCCTCTGTTGAATAATAATGCTGAAGCTTTATTAGTTAATCAATAAGACATGATACAGGATATGGTTATCACAAGACAATCATACCCTGGGGCATTTTGAGGCATAAGCCTCATGACTCTAACCAGATTGGGGTGACATTATATTTTGATAACCACACCCTTGGGGACTGGTTCATTTCTATTATGAGAACATTTTATGGTTGGGGAAAACATGTATTCCTGCTGTAGAAAAATGAAAATGGTAGTTCAGAATTAGCAGCCATTTCTCCCAAGCTGAACTCCTCCACCCCAGATTTTCTTTCAGAATGCTCCAGGGGAATATTTCCCTATCCATGCTATTTCAAGGCAAAAGTAAATTTGAAACAGGTGACATGTTTCAGAGTCAGCTTTAATCTACCATATGTGTGTATACATACACACACACACACACACACACAGACTCAGACACACACACACACACACACACACACACACACACCCCCAAAGAAGCACACAGGAAAAAAAATCCAATGATAAGTTGGGTGCAGAGCTGCAAAACAAAGAAAGGCATTGCCTTATTTTCTTTAACAGCAACAAGAAACCAACCAACCAAAAAAACAAGCAAACAAAAACAAGCAACCTAGACAATTAGGTATTGTTTTTGTTGTCATATATGCTACACATCCAATTGCTGTTTATATACATTAGAAGCTTATCTATGGTTAGCTTTTGTCTAATATTTACTAATAGAATATTGCAATGTTGATAATTCATTTAAAGGAAAAAAAGAGCACATTGCACTGAAACAGAAAATCTTTTAAAATACAATTATAAGAAGTAACAATCATGTTTGGGTGTGTACATTGCAGAGGTACTCATACACCCTCTTTCTATAAACAAACTCACTGTAGACACTGAGACATTTGGAAGTGCTTTCTCTGAGTGAAATTCTAATGAATAGAAGTCTCAAATTTGCATTAAATGTCATTAAGAAATGCAATTTTTAGATGTTTATGAACACATAGTTGCGTGAGGCAACAATAATTTCAGGGCTTCAGACTTCACGTAGTATTTTTTGTTATCGTTGGAGTTCTGGCACATTTGTGTTCCACTGCACACTGCTCTAACATAGGGGGAAAGCAAAGCACAAAGAGATGAAATGTCTAGTCCCGACTTATCCAAGACCCCAGTAACAGATTCCAAAGCAGAATCACAGTCTAAATACAGAGCAAATTTCTACACTATGAGTTGCTATGTGACTGAGAGGGCCCAGTCACTAAACTGAGGCCATATCACAGTCCTTGTTTATGCCTACTCAGGTGAGAAACTTTCACTGGTAAGAATACACAAATGGCCTTTCTACGGAACCACTGAATAGGAGCCTTACTGCAGAAAGCAAATAGCACAGGAGGCACACTGTAACCTTTCAAAGAAGATCCAGCTGATAAGAAGCCTTCAAATCAAAGAGCAGGGATGTTAAAGCAACAGTTGTCCCACAGCTTGTGTTCTTACTGCCACCATGTTCTGTGCTCACATCCATCCTCTCTGCTTGTTACGATTTTTCTAAACTTTGTATTTTGTTGGGGTGTGTGACTCTTCGTCCATAAAATGAAGATGCTTTTAGATGGGGATGTTTCTTGCCATTCCCTTCTGCACACACATGTTTTCCATCTCTATTTGATGCCACTATTCTGAGCCATAACTGTCTGTACTGCCCAACAGCATGAGATTTTGTGATCACTTTAAAATCAGAGCAACTAAAACCATTTCAACCTACTCAGGACCTTTTGTTACTCTACCAGGACAACTTTGTTAATACATATTTCAACATGCAGCTATTTCAATTACTCTGGTATTGTATTCTGGTATTTGTGAACAGATAAAGACTTGTGGGAAATGTGATGAAAGCAGGCTGTCTTGGCCACAGTGGTCATGAAATCAAAATTTTCAGATTAATGAGAAAAAAATCACAGCATAGTGAATTCAGGAATCCTGGAATTCAGGAGAGCAAACTTTAAGCTACTCAGGCAGCCGTTTAGAGGAGTACCCTGGGAATCTGCTCTTGCGGGCTTAGGAGTTCATGAATGTTGTTGTCTTTAAGAAACACCTTTCAGGCACAAGAGTAGGCAATTCACTGTGTGATAACTCAAGCAAGTGTGGTAGAAGATCAGCTTGGTTGAATCAGGGAACTCCTCATGGAGCTTAAGAGGGAAAGGAAACAACATGACCCCTGGATGAAATGCCAGGCTTTGCATGAGGGTTACAGAGCTTTGTATATGTAGGCAGAAGATATGAAAGGTCAAAGCTCAGTCAGAGTTGAAACTGGCCATTGTTGTGTCAGGCAACAAAAAGGCTGCTTCTTAGTGCATTAATAGCAAAAGGAGGTCTAAAGAAAACATTGGTGTGATACCTGTTGAAGATGGTAATTTGACTAACAGGGATGAGAAAATAGCAGACATATTCAATGCATTTCTTGCTTCAGTCTTTCATAATACTGATACACCTCGTGCCCTGCGTTGGAGCATGGGGACAGTGATTTTCTGCTTGTGGGCACTGATACTGTAGGGGACCCGCTGGATCTGCCGCATGTTCACAAACCCATGGGACCTGAGGGGATTCACCCCACAATATTTAAGGAGATAGAGGATGTTACAGCAGAACTCCTCTCAGTCATCTACCAAAGGTCTTGGGAGTCTTTGGAGGTCTCCACTAACTGGAAGCTCATCAGTGTTATTCCATTTCATAAGAAAGGTGTGAGGGAAAACCCAGGAAACTACCGACCTGTTAGTCTAAGCTCAGTACCTTGAAAAATTATTGAGAAAATTGCATTGGGTGCTGTTGAAAGGCACTTAAAGAACAACACAATCATCAGACAGAATCAACACAGGTTCACAAAAGAAAAGTCCTGTTTAACTGATTTGATATCCTTCTATGACAAGGTCACCCACCAAGTGGATGAAGGGAAAGTGGTGGATGTAGTTTTGATTCTGTACATTTAGTAATGTAATGCTACTGAAATAGTTGGAATACATGGAAACCCACAAACACAGGATGAACAGGATTTAACTCCAAAGAGGTGTAAGCAACAGAAATGGGCCTAATACTTAAATGTTTAGAAAAACCTCAACCCTCAGACTTAATGAAAGAAACTCACAGAATCCAAGTGCTTAAAAGATTATTTTTTTCCCCCCCAGTCTTACAGCACTGAATTTTGAGCCTGTGTGTGATTTCTGTCCCAGTTCATGGTTAGGCACAATCACACCAGTAAAACAAAGTGTGCAGAAGAATTTTAATAGCTCAGATTGTTCTGTTCCATTGCCTTGAACCTACTAACAAGTACAGCAAGGATCAAAAGTTGTCACGGTCTTAACATTTGAATGATAAGGCAGTGTGTGCATGTGGCTGGAGCATGTGTTAACAGCATGAATGTGTCTTGTCTTATATGGTGCCCTTAAGGGTCCAAACTACGTAGGCTTTAGTCATGCAGTCGAGTCTTTGAACTATAATTTCTGAAACATCCTTCAGGATCAATTCACAAAAATAATCCCAAAAGGCAAGTGTCCTTTTGCTTTTCCTTACAGGCATATGACTGCAACAGTGTCCAGGGGGACAGTTTCCATCTGAAGCACATCAGACAAAGCTCATGAAAAGACAGCATTCTTTCCCTTCCAGACTCCCAATGACTTTGATGAAGTTTGGTACGTGTTAAGTGTTCTACGAACTTCTATTTATATGGTGATTAAAATCCCTACTTGATAGTTTGTGTCCACTGATGTTATTGTATAAAGAAATGGTTTCATTATTTTTTTAATTGGGAAGTCTTTGCAATTGCAGCACAGCTGGAAGAACACAATTTTGAAATAGAAAATTAGATACATATATGCATGGTGATGTTTTGAAGATGATCACCAATTAATCATAAACTGTCCCAAAGCCCAGAAAAGTCAGTGACAATCTTTCCATTGTATCTGAGGAGAGAGCCGCAATACCTGACAAATTAGGCATTACTCTGAGGAGGTACAACAGAAGTTCATCTCATTCTGAAGAAAGGTCAACATGCACATTGTTGCACCATGTGAGTTGTGACAAGCGTATGGATGACCTTAATAGGATACTTCCCACAGCTTTGTCACTTACTTGAGGGACCAAAGAGGGATCACCTTGCACAGCTGCCCACAGGCTGCTCACAGCCCTGGCTCCTGAGACTGCTCTGACTTGTCCACTTCATCTTCTACCACTCCCTGAATCTGAAAATGTTAAGACTCAACCTACAGTCAGTATTTCAAAATTGCTGTTACACTGTAATGGAGCCAAAATCTGGGTCATATGTTGTCCAATTAGCTAAATAAACCTGAATTTTAAAAAGCAAATAAGGTCAAGGGGTCTTTGACATGAATGGTAAAGTCGCTTTGGTATTTGTTAGTCCTAGGTCTGTTATTATTTTTTATTATTTTTACAATGTGAAGCTTATTATTAGACTATTTATTTTTAATTTCTTGTTGACTGTTATACCAGAAAAAATGAAATTAACTTGCATTTGTTTGTCACATTGACTATTCAGATGTGGGATTCTCCATTGAAATGATACACTGAAATGTTCCCTAAAATAACTTTTGTCTGTTAGATAAGACAACATATGGAGTAAATGTCAACATGAGTCTTAAAGGCTAGCATTTCTATCTAGCCTATGTATCTAAAACCACAAGATGTATGGTAAAAAATAAGGAAAAAAATACAAATTTAAGGAGTGAAACTATAATTTTGTCCTTAAGTGTCTCTGTGGATTACATGGTGTCAGCTTGTACTGGATGTTTCATGTTTTTTACATGAAAACTTCAGTATTATGAACCCGTCCTTCTGAACGGCTAGACACTAGTAATTTTATTCTTCTCCAACAGCCATTTGCAATGTGAAAGCAGATTCTTCTATCCTGTTGCTTTCTGGTAAACACGAAATAATGATGTTACTTACCTTGATGCAGTAAGAGTGTAGTTTTTCAATATGATTTTGTAATGATATGTCATTTTGCCCTGCAAGTAAGAATATCCTTTTTTTTTTTTTTCTCTTGAGGATAAGATTCTCTTCTAGAATTTTGTCCTGTTTCTCAAATAATTTTTTAGAGGCACTATTGGTGGCATACTAATAGTCACTCCCCCAATTTAAAAGAAAAAAAGCACTGTATTTTTCTAGTTTTATTAACATAATATTTTTTTATTACAAATAATATAATTAAATTAATAATTTGCTGAAATGCAACCAAACAAAAAAATCCCTCAAGCCATGTTACTATGAATCTAAAGTAACATTGGTAGCAAGGTACAGAATTCACAAAAACAGGGAACTCAATTACAGACAAAGAAAACATCCTGAATTTTACAGGAGCCAGTATTTGTCAGTGCTGCCAAAATTAAATGTATTCTGACATTTCTTTTGTATCTTTTTATAATTATACATTTGAAAAAAGTCTGCTCTGAGTCTCTCCCACTGTTGGAAACATTAAGGGCAGGAAGGGACCTCCTGAAATAACTAATCCGTGTCCCCTGCTCAGGCAGAGTCAGCCGCAGCAGGTTGCCCAGCACCATGTCCAGTAGGGTTTTGAGTATATCCACAGATGGAAACTCCATGCCATTTATGGGAAACCTGTTTCAGTGTTTTCATGTGTTCAGATGGATTTTCATGTGTTTCAGTTTGTGCCCACTGCCTCTTGTGCTGTCATTGGGCACCACGGTCAAAAGTCCATCTCCTGCTTCATTCCCTGCCATCAGGTATTTAGGCACATTGTTAAGATGCTCCCCAATTTCCTGTTCACAGGGACAGAGGGAGCTTTGAACAACAACAAGGATCCAGCCCTGTAGTAAAGTACTACATAATCTCCAACTGCTGCCTGCAAAACTATTTGATCAGCAAAGTGAATTTCTCTCTAACAATTCACTGAATTTAAAGGAATGCTGCTTTATTTGGCATTGTACCTTTTCCTCAGTTTTAGAAGCATTTTTGGAGCACAAAGGTCTACCATGAACTGTATGTAAAGATGAGATTGGCCTGTCTCAGTTCTCAACAGCCATTCTGTATAGCTGGTCAACAAGTGACAAGTGGCTTCTGATACAGAAATACAAGTGTGTTAGGAACTGGAGTAGACAAGCACTCTTTCATTGCTATATAAAGGAGAACATTTGTCAGCTCCTGAGGTAGATATTTCTTTTTCTATTGATAGAGAAAAATACTATTAAAAAGAAAATTATGACCCAAATGGATTTAAATGCCCAAGAGGATTTAAATACCCAAAGGCATTTAAAATATAAAATATTAAAATATAAAAATACAAAATCACTAAGACTGAAATGAGAACAGAGAATAGTTGTGAAAGCTACAAACTAAGGAAGTCACAGCCAAATAGTCAGTTCTGCTGCTTGGCATGTGTGTCCCCTGCACTGCACAGCACTCTGGCTGGACACATCTGGTTGGCTACTGAAAACATGAAGTAGCTTAAAAACTCCCTGTTGAAGAGGGTGGAGGTGGGGAGTGTTGTTTGTTCATTTGTTTATCTGGTTGTTTTGTTTTGTTTTGTAATTTTATTAGATGTTTTCCATGCAGGGGGGCAAGTCAGAGGGATTAGATTCTCCAAAACAAGTAACTGGACTGGAATGCAGGGTGGTGGCCAGTCTTGTCCCCCAGAGAGGAGATAATGAGCCATAATTTGTTCTCACATTCCCACATTTTTAATGAAAACTTTTCATTAATTTAAATGCCCTTTTTTTCAGTGTTCGCAAGATTTGCAAACAAGATTTTATCATGAAATCACTATTAAGTTGGCTTTTAGGCTTCTTGCACGAGAGAAAAACAGGTTGATAATAATTGATTTTGCCCAAAATTCTTTCCAGTAGCCCTCCCCAACGCACAGAACTCCAATCTGCTGCAGTAAGTGGCAAAGTTACACTGATTTAATTGGCACAGTTTTGCTCAGCCACTCTTAAACACTTCATGGCAGACATCCAACATCCCACTGTAAACTCTACAGGCACACAATTTGCAACTTGTTAACAACTTAGTGTTTTTGCTCTCAGAGGAGCTTATCACATGTTAATCATTGCCCCAAGTCCAGTAAAATCACATATTATCACATTCATTTTGAACCTATAAAATAAAGAATGCCTTTGTCCTAGTGAAATGGACACACAGCTAGTAAACCCAGAAATGCAAGGGAAAGAACATGTGATGGCTCTCCTCTTTTAGCATTCCCTGGTAGCTTTGATGTTTGCCATTATCAAGACTGGTGGAATTATTTAGGAATCCAGAAAGAGCACTGCTTGCTCTTCATTACAGTGCACTGTGCATTTTCCATGAAATTAGAAATAAAACAAAATGCAAAAGAAGGAGGGAACTACAACTCTTAGAATAAAGATAGGCTTCCAGTTCAGCCATGATCAGCAAAACTGATTTTGTCTCCATTTCCAGCTGCTTCTGCAGGTTTAGGTCAGGCACTTTCATAGAAAGGAACTATTTGTTTGGTGGGAGGAGTCAAGGCTCCCCACAGATGTGAATACACTGGCTGTGGCCCTTGAAACTGTGAAAGGAATTAAACCTCTTGTCATTTATGATTGACAGAAAGGCTCTGAATTCACTGGCTTCAGCTACAGTACATAGAGGAACACCACATTTGACTTCACTTCAAAAAAATTGTCCTATAAAGTATAATTTAACTAAATATGTACCTACTTTCTCTCTGAAGCCCCATTTAAAAACCAATCCTTGTCGCAAAAGCTACTTTTAGATCTCTTAACAAGGGCTTCTTACCATATTAGTAGAAGTATGGCATTCCAGTACAGGAAAAGTCACTCCAAAACCTTCCCCCTGAGGTTGGTTATTCATGTGCTCCAGTTGACAATGAATCAGTTATTTTTAATGAAATCATATCATGTCATACTTTAAAAAAATTGCAGGAAATGCAAATACTTCCTTGCAAAACTTCTTTCATCTCCTTTTTAAGTGCCAAAGGTTGAAATGCTAGGAATAAATTGTGATCCATTTGGGTGATACCCAGAGTTTTCTGTCATTGGGTCAGCTCAGTGGACAGCCTGGACCTACTGATATTTTTATTTTTCTTTAATGTCCTTGGGAAAACCAAAATCAGAAAAAGTAAATGTCTTAGAAGAAAGACTCTAATTGGAGACTAATATAAAGCAGCAAATCCCCATATTAGCCAAACAGTCTGTTGAAGTAACTGAGAGAACTTAAGCACTGAGATCTACATACACAAGGCTTGCTGAAGTGAGGTTTTGAGCAGAAGAGTTTAGTCCAGAAAACACCCTGGATTCTCTGCTCTCATCTCCCCCGCTCGCTATCTCTTGCAGCATTAGTTAAGTGAATTTGAGCAATCAGAATCAGATTTAGGCATGCTTGAGGTTTAAGTCCTCCATCCACACTGTGTCCATGTGTTACAAATTAGTTTCACAGCCTCTGGGCTCTAGAGTCCCATTAACAGTACGGGGTTTATGACTGCTTCCATCAGTTCAGGCAAGCACTGCACAGTCACCATAAGACCTAGAGTGACATGTAAGCCCTTCTCAGTAAATGTTCTCCAAGAACACCTTACTGAAGCTGACAGAATGAGATCCTTCACAAAATGCAACTGCATTTGTTATCAGTTTCAGACCCTGTTCCTGATGGCACAAGTAACTTATGTATCCAACCTCAGACCTAGAGGAGGTACGAATTGAGAAATCCAAGTTTAGATCTTTCTTCAGCCACAGTCACTTTAAGTCCACAAATCCCCCTTCACAGAAGACAATACGAACATCCAAGACATAGGCTATGAAGAAAGAAGCAAGTTTAACTGGACAGCAGAATAGCAAGCAGAGGGCATGATTCTGCAGTGCTTAGTGGCTCTCAGGCCTTCCCCTGGGGAAAAAAGAAGTCAGAATTGACCTTGAGACCTCCAGCTACAAAGTCCAAACACATTTGGAGAGGAAGGATAGAAACAAGCATCTCAAGGCCCTCAATACTGCCAATATTTTCACTACGCAGGCATGATTCATTGTAAATACTCTGCCTGTATCACCAAAGCATCCTAAATGGTAACTCTGTAAGAGAAACTTCTAGCTGGCTAGCTGGTCAGCTTACTTCTGTCTTTCGATTTCTGGGATACGTGTGTCACATTCACAAACACAGCTCTGGCTAATTTCATGCCAGAAGATACACAAAACCCATACAGAGGGAATCGATTATGTTGTAAAAGGGAGAAAGAGCTAAAGGAGAACCATGCCAGTATTAATATCAATATTAATGAGTGGTGTAGGTGCCTTTGTTCTTCTAGGAAAGCACACAGAAAGTGTGCCAAATCTAAAGCTCTGACTTAGCAACACAGAACAGGAATTAAAAAACTGATGCATCTTTGCTGAGGAGCACAAGAGCAGAGCTGGATTTAATGGTGCTAAGGAAGAACACACTGGGCAATACTAAGTAGGAACCAGAAGTAAGAAATATGAAAGTTACATTCCCCCTACAAATTACATCTGCTGCTAAACAGAGTCAAGGGCAAAATGTCATGGAAGACTACAGGTACCTGACAACATATAAAGGATAAAAGCTTGGAGATTTACAATAAGAAAATTACTGTTGTTTAATCAAACTCTTCTGAAGGTGATATTTTAAACCATTACACTGTTAATAAACCACCAGGTGCCAATACTTTGGGGGCCAGAATGAGTCACAAAGTATGTGTAAGATAGCAGGGTCTGGTAGGAGCACTACTGCACAGGGGATGTGGCTGAGAGGCAGGAGGCAGCAGGTCTATTTCAGACTGTGCCACTGGCTCATTTCTGAGTGAATCACAAAGATTCAAATATTCAGTATCAGCTTGTAATTCCAGATGCTTTGCTTTAGACACTGAGTCTTTTTTTCAAAAGTGCTGGACACCTGCAGTTCTCTGTGCAATCAGATGGGATATTCTCTCAATGAAGTCATGAATATCTGAAGCCAAGTTCTGACTAACTAAGAGTGAGGTTTCATATTATGGCAAAAGTGATCAGCCAACAAACTGCTGGTACAAGAGCTGCCCTGCTCCTGCCTTACTCTCCCATGAGCTGCTTTTTCTTTTCTTGGGATAGCTCTGACCTCAGAGAGCCAGGGGCTAATCTGGCAGAAGTACTCACTTGTGGGGGTTTAAATACCCTAGGACTAGCTCCTTGAGTCATCGTCCTTTGTGGCCTCACAGGCACCAGAGGAGTGCAGGGAAGCAGGGAGGCAGTAAGGGGGAGTAAGGATTCCATCTGAGGCAGACATTTCAAAACTAATTTGAACCCATATTTCTTAAACACAACAATCATTTGTTTCAGTATCACCATTTGTAAAATGGAGATGGATACAGGTTATTGTAAGAATACACTAATGGGAATAAGAATGAGGAAGTACAAAGACTAAGAGCAATTCCGTATAAAAACAAATCTTGAGTAGAATGGTCTTACTCTCATGTTTCTTCAAAACTCTATTTGCTGCATTCCTTCCTCATCATAGAATCATTGAACCTTCAAGATCATCAAGTCATTCTCACTTCTCTCCCTGCTAATGCTGTTGAACACATATATTTGTTTCAAACCAAATTTAATTGAAATATGTCTACTGTATAGTACCATTAATCAGCCTGTTGAAAGTGGTCCTAGTACTTTTACTTTCACTTTAGCTGTGCTGCTGTTTCTTCTACCCTGAAACAACACTTCTCAGTCAGTGCCTCTTACCAGATCCTGACAGGAGGTGCTGCTTCCAATTCAGCAGCTGGGAGGAAAATGCTTGCTGTAGGACAGCCACTGCTCTGCCAGTGCCACTCCACAAGTCAGCCTTTGAGAGGACTTACTGCTTCAAGTACTCAACTAGCGAAACCTTGGCTCTGCTGAAGGAGGCGGTGGCATCTTTGCCACTTGCGTGTAGTGAAGCCAAGATTTCATCTGCTCTCCAAACGCAGCTGCAGTACACTGAGGCTCAGGACCTTCAAGCTCCCCCATAAAAGGTTATTCCCTGCTTCTGAGCTAGCTCAGGAGTTGTTGCAGTTATAGACCACCCATTATCTCACCATGACAGCCCCCACAGAGACAGCATGGCTAAGAGAGAAAGAGGGTAGGTACTGAACATGAAATCATATTTAGAGCTAACAGGTGCTGGAGGGTGTCGTGAGGGGGGGGTTTCCATAAATTTCAGACTGAAAGAGTACCTGGAGAAGAGTACAGGTAGCCCCAACTCACATTTGTCAGTAACTAATCATAAAAATATCCACAAGCTTAGCTTTTACCTTCCACATGAGCAGGTAGTCTCACTATGCAGCTCAGTGATAACAGCAATAGCAGCAACCAACTCAATCATATGAATTTTTCTTCCAAACAACTATTTTATAACCTGACTTCTTGACTGAAAGATGAAGTATGACCAATAGTTAAAAGCCAGTGATACATGATTATAACCCCATAACCTTCCTATAGCCCAGTATTACAGCCAAAATACAGTGTCTACTCCAAATGTTGTCTACTCCAAAATATATATCATTACCCACAAATGTATAATTGATGATGCATTGCTATTATTAAAGATTAATATCTAAATATTATTCTGAGGTTTGATATTGTGATGTACAATGACATTAGGGTTTCAGTAGGACTACTTACCTGAAATCACAGAAGTTATTTATGTATTGAATGCAGTGTATTCAGTAAGAATGACCTTCATCACCTGCAAGTGGCCCGCATCAGTCACACACCTCTAGAATTACTCCTCATTAGAAAAAAAAGTTGAAAAATTAAACTGATAAAGTAGTACAACTGTGGGCACAGAAGAACCAGTTTTCTGCAGATGAGGAGCCTGCACAGAAACAGGCCAGCTTGTGCTGTGAAACATTATCCTATAAATAGAAGTACAGTATGCTATAAAATAAACATGGGAAAAAAAAAGAAAAAACCCTAACAGGTTGTTTTCTTTGTGTGTTCACTGCTGGATTCACAATTACATTTTTGTGCATAGAAAATATTGTATAAACAATCTCTGCAAGATATATTTTTAGTCCTTCCTGCTCAATATGAATTAAAAAAAAAAAAGTCATAGAAAAGGTATAATACAACACTTCCTTTAAAAACTGGAACAAAATTTTGTGACACTTCTGTATGCAGCTCATTTGTTACATGTCAGTGATGAAATAAAAACTACTTACTGCCTGGAATATACACGCACTCTGTGGAAACTAGCATCATCCCTTTGGCTAAATTGTGAACAACTAATTTTATAATTCCTTAGCCATTTACTCAACACTTGGAAATGCCATTTTGTGGACAACGTAGACTATGCTCCATGTTAGCTGCACTAAGCAAACAGCCATTCAAAGCAAATATTGACAGAACCTCATTGAATGCGGGAGAGGATGTCTATTTGCATTGCTTTATTTTCTTCAAATGCTGAAGTATTACTTTTGTGAACACAGGAACAATCTGTATCCATTAATGTACCCAAGCTTAGGCCAGACTAGGTCCCAAAACGGAGGTCTAGAGTGCCAATGCACCCAGTACCCACAGAAACTAACAGAAGTCTTTCCACTGACTTCTAAGTGCACTGAATCATGCAGTTAGTCACCATTGCATAAGTTCAAAACTAATAAATACATATGCTCATATTTTAATCACTGACATGAAGTCCTTTTACAAATCTCGAACCACGCTCAACAGAAAATAGGGATTCAGTTTTCAAAAGTAAACATTTTGCATGTTCCAAACTAGCTAAATTAGAAAAGTTTCTGTGTTCATAAAGAAAGAGACTAGTTTTGAGTTATTTCTTAACTTTCTACTTCCACATTAGGAAAGAGGCCTGCAATCAAGTCTAAAGGCTGCAATGAAGACCTGATTTCATTCTGGCATAGAACAACAGAAAAAAAGTTAGGGTTTTTTTTTTTTTTTTTTTTTTTTGACGACTAGTAAAATACATGAGATAATAGAACAAGAATTTATCATGGCTTACTAACAATAGTGAGAGCTATCCCATGCAATCCAAGGGTACCCATCCCCGGGAGTTATCCACAGCATTTTAAATATTTATCCATGCAAGTACCAAACCAAGTGAAAAAGAAAACAGTTCTTTCTAAAACTTAAAGAGAATATGTGCTTTTGTTACATAAGCACTATATACACTGGGAACAAGGATTACTTTTAGCAACATTTCCCTGGGCTACCTCAAGGATATTCTGAGGCAAGCTGCTGACTTCTGAAAAGAAGACAATTTAAGCACCCACAGAAATACTTAAAAAGTGTTACACTGTGTATGGAAATATATTCTTCATGTGTGTCATAGCGGGTCCTATGGACAGGTTCCAGACTTCCATGCTTCCATGGGTTTGGACAAGAGGCTGGGTGACAAGATACTGGGCACAAGACTACAAGATTGATTCTCAGAAACATTGCCAGCTTACACATAAATTAGTGTCTTTTCAATTGTACAGTGCTTACAGCTAGCACAAAGTGTCTCACAAATGATGCACACACACTTTCTGTGAAATACCTGTGGGAAAAGTGAGACCAAGGCCAAGCAAGATGACGCTGTGCATCCCAGTTTGCAGTAAAGGGTCATTAAGCACTTTTGCAATTCTCCTGTGTAGCTCACAACAACACAGGTGCCCTGCCCCAAGGAGGGAAGGCTGTCAGAGGTCTGAGTAATGGAGTGGGACTCAGGAAGGCGTTACTGACAGAGAAAGAATAATAGAAAAGCAATGTGACAGACACCCCAATGTTCCTTTAGCTGGTGAAGGTCTTTCCATGTGCTTCACAGGTATGCATGAGAGCACAAAATCCCACCTCCTCATCATGTGACTCCAAGGAGAGTTGTTGCCAGGATGCTGCAGCATCTTTTACCTAATTTTATTGTTATGTGGGACAGCACTGACTTGAGAGACCCGACTATTCTCCTTTGTGTGATGTGCAGCAACTCATATTCATACAGACATTTATACACACAATGTCACCCCTAACAAAACTGGGTTTATTATAAGATAACTAAGATTTTTTTTATATATAACATAGATTTTTGTTTCCTAATTGGTAATTTTTTTCTGATGGACAAGTATGCATGTTAAAAATTGGTTACCTAATTTGATATCTCAATACAAATACTTTTAATTTTCAGATATAATGAAAAGATCCTTCTGTGTATTTATAAAGGTTCTCCTGGATGCTTCTTTCTGGTTTATAAATTGCTTTCAAAGCTGCCTAGGCAATCTCAACTAGCTCATGATAAAATCCAACAAGAACAGTGTTATTCTGGAAAGGGGCAGGCAGAGAAAATATAACAATCTATACTGAAACACAAAGCCTAGGAACATTTATTTCTTAAGTCAAGGAGAGAATCTTTTACACTAAGTGTTTATGTAGTGTGAAAAGCAAGCCTCATCTAGTAACGAAAATTATACAGTGAAAATCCATTTTACTGAGGAAAAACATCTGAATGCCATTCTCTTGGGTGTGAGGACTGCAACACTAGATTTTTAAGCTTTTTAAGGTGTCCAGTTTGATGAGTATGAAGCACCCACATGTGTTTTTTGAGTAATGAGGGCATCATGTAATTTTGTGCAGGAGGGCTGATAACAAGGAGAGGAGCACTTCATACATTTGGGATTTACTGTAAGTTCATGTGAGATCATGTAAGATCTACCCATGTGACGTTCCTTTAACAGTACTGCAGAAACAAGAAGCTATTTACAGGGTTACAGTTCATCTTTTCCCTATGAATTTTTGAGTTGAGTCAGATACATTTCACCCTTAAACTGTCATTTCTTTCTAGCAGCTGTATTGAGGTGTTAGGGCTCAATTGTAGCGGGTAGGCAAGATGAATCCTTAGACCAGTACTTGCTAGAGACACATCTGACTTAGAAGCACAGAAGAAAAAAATCAGTGCATGAAGTAGGGGAAAAAGCATCTGTATGAACGGGATCTAATTCAGGATGGGAATGGGATGGAAGAGCACCAGGGACAGAACCTTTGCATGTTTCTAGAAGGAGGCCCACCCTTAGCTTAAGTGAGCTGTAGGGATACAGGGTCAGCAGCTTGAGAGAGGAGTCCATGCAGGCAAAATGCACAAAAGACACTGTGAATGGTTCAGTATCTCAGAGGACAGCTGTTTTCTGGCATAGCACCAAAATGCAAGTGATTCTTCTTCAGCCTATAATGCAGTACAGAAGGCAGACTCCCACATAAGCAGCCTTCTGTGACTTCTACAATATTGTTGACAGCATTACCCATTTGCTCAGAAGAGCTGAAAATGCAGGTGGTAGATATCGTGGTGCCTGACAGACAATTCAAATGGGAGCTTCTAGAGGCTTTTCAGTTTGGGTTACCTGAAAGACTTGGTGGGTGACACTACAGCCTAACTCTATCCAATTGTTGGAATCAGATCTTGAGATGCCCCACAGGCCACAATTTGAAAATCTTGCTTTACAGTACAATTGCATTGTTTTTGCTATCTAAGAGACTTGTACCCTATCTCATCCCCTAAAGGACTTGGGTACAGAAGACCTGCTGTGATTCTGTTGTATGACAGAAGAAATTCATGGCTGGGTTACTGATGATGTGGCTTGACATTACAGCCAAGCAAATTTAACAGCCAGCTTCTACCAACAGTGGCAATTCTTCCCCACACTATTTGCTCTTGATGCCCTGGCAGATGGAAAGGTGTATGTTGGAGGAACTTCTCTGACTCAAGGAAGGAGACACAGCTGTGTGTGCATGGGGGAATGCTGGGTCTCTGGTCCCGCCTTTCACCTGTGTGGGCACTTGCCAATATAGCAATAAAATTAATTAGAAAGCTAACCTGTCATACAAAATAAGTTTGTTTGACAAACATTTGTCAAAGGACTAAAGAGTCATGGCAGACTGGAACGTCCCCAAAATTCCAAGGCAAAACTGAGTTTTGCTGCCTTCAATTCACTTTGGAAATAGATAGTGTAAACAGGAATTTATATGATGTTAGTGTTTCCAAACAGACTTATTCTGTAATGCTTAATTAACTTTTATACTAACAATCACAAACAGATGAGCTCCAAGTATCTAGCTGTTTTGATGGTAAAATACTGGTGGCAATCTAATGTAGGAAAGGGAATCTTTTAGCTTGCACTAGGGATTTTACAAATAAAAATACTTTGACTCACTGGTGGTTGTGGTACATGGTCTTTCATATGGAATAATGCATGGCTAATAAAAACATGGAAAATAAAATTCTGTATACTTTCTTAAAATTAACCTAAATAAAAACTACCCCAAAACATATTCAATTCCTGATTTCTGCAAAATACAACTGCCCTGAACTCATGCAATTGTTTATTCCCATAAAACTTTGCTGAAAATAATGGAAATTCTAGGTTCTGGTTATAAGCCTTAGGAAAGGCTGTAAGGTATAAGGTGTAAGAAATGTGGTACTACAATCCAGTCCACAAAGAAGCCTGTGTCTTCCACAGTGTTGGACCAAAGTACAGGGCAAACACTTGGCTCTTACCACTGCGTTACATGTTTCAGAAAGAGTAAATCTCAATCAAACAAAAGGAATTAAACACCATCTCTCTGAGACAGATATTTCATTTTCTTACACTGACTCCTATTTCACTTAGAGTCCTCTTTCAATAGCTAAACTATGAGTTTAATTAGCTGTGTTTAATAAGCAGCAATCACTATTTTATTAAATACATGTTCTCTGCGAAGACAGAGTTATGTTTGAAGAGAAAAATCTTCTGGTCTTCAGAATTAGGGCTACTAACCAATACTGAGAAAAAGAAATTACATATCCCCTATTTTCTTCTTTATGTATTTTGCACATTATTCCTAGGTATGTATTAGATGCAGCCCAAAAGCTGAGCCCTGAATCTGACACACTTGAAATGATTTGGAAGTTCAGGAATAACAGAGCTCTCCTCATGTGAGGTCCTAGGCTCTGGAATCTGATTCGCTCTTTGGTCAACTAGTTCCAGGATTTAGAAACATTCCAGGCATGCTACATGTCCCTCTTGTCTTCCAGGCATTCAAAGAGGATGAGGCTTGAGAGACAGAAGGGTTGGAAATGCAAAGAACAATGTAGGTGGGGTTTCATAACACCAGTCCCTTTAGTGTCTTTGTTTTTTGTGAGAGAATATGTAAACAGGAGCATTAATGACGAGAAATTCTGATAAAGCGAAGAATGTACTGAAACCTTGTAGGCTTTCACCATGCTGAATGCTGAAAGGTACTTTGAGCTGCAGGTCATTGTAAATGTCTTTTACTTGTTCCAAAACAAAAACATTATGAAGAAACCATGCAGTGTAATTGAATCCCAAATAAACACACTTATTAAATAATACCCAAACATGCAAGATATGTCTTGAGGAATGCTGCTGCTCTGACTAGTTTCAGGCAGCTTCTGTGAACACAAGGGGTGCTATTAAAAGGTTCACAAGTGATTTAAAGAGACACTAGCGTATCCTTATTCACTATGAAATCAAATTGGTGCTGCAGAAATCAAATCAATAAATAAAAATAAATGTAGACTGTAAAAAGAAAGCATTCCACTACTTTTTTTTTACTTTTTTATGAGAAAAAGTTAATTGCAATGCTTGAAGGAGTTTTGATCAATTATAAGAACATTCTTAAACACCATAAATCATAACTGAGAAAGATTCAGACAATAAAGCTAAACACTGAAGTGGTCTGTAAGCTGCAGTGGTCTGGGCTGTATCAAGTTACAGCAGCCTGTGAGGTAATTTAGTGCCCTGTATTTATGTTGTAATTGTTAACCAAACAAGTCATAAATAGTTATACACAGTTTTTCCTCCAAACCAAAATCAAAACCATAAAAACCTTTAACATAAGTGCAGTTAATACTAACCACCAAGACAGACATATCAATATTTGTATGCATGTAGTTATATATTTGTATGGCTCATTACAGACAACAGTGCAGTTCAGTTTTGACTGTGGCACACTACATCTTGGCCTCTGTTGTTTTGAGATTATGCAATTCAATCCCCTATCAGGGTGTAAAAATGGAAAACAACAGTAGAGACATCTCTGAAAATAAGTCTGAAATTTCCTTCTTTGTCCATTGTTAAAATTAGAGCTTTAATAACACATCAGCTAGCACCATTTTATAGCATTCTCACTACACAGCCTTAGTTAGAAGAGAAGTGGGGCCATGGGAGAACTCCTGACTAGGCCACAGTCAAAAAAGTTTATATTTTGCTGCAGATTCTCCAGTAGTGTAAAATAAAGCAGCATCTTCCAAAAAACCCAAACCATTAAATGCCACCTTCTCCTACAATGATGTAAGCAACGATTTTGTGAGTAAAAAATTTGCACTGTGCTCCTCAATGTCATTTTTGTGAGTTTGGCTCTCCTTCCAATCAAATCAATATGAAAGTCAATACTAACATGAGCAAGGAAGAACTGGACCAGAAGTCAAGAATACCCTTCGTCTGACTAAGGAGTCTGAGGGCTGTTCTTACCACTCTTGGAGCAGGCAGTGCCCTTATTGGGGCAGTTTGTGGGAACCACCAGAACTCACATGTCTTTCCATTCTCTGTTCCAAAATGGAGAGAGTACAATTCCCCATGGGAATGTTTGAGCAATTAAATAAACACAACAAGCATGAAGTAGTTAAACTTCAAGGCCAAGTATAAACATACGTGATTGGTTCAAAATGTATTAAGAATGAAAAGCAGGGGCCCCACCTCTCCCTGCCTTGCAAAGAACTGTGACTAATGTGAAAAATGCTTTTGAATTAGAACAGGAAAAAGTGTGCCCTCTGTTTTTAGGAATGTTTCCTTGGTATTTCTGATTAAGTGAAAGCTCTCCTTGCAGAAAACACACTGCCTCCTATAATGTATGCCTGATGGGAACAGGGAGGAAAAGGTTTCCCTTTCAGAAGCAAATAAGCATGAAATTCAAAACAGAAATTAAGCAAAACTTTGAGGGGGAAAAACAGTTATAGTCATGCAGGTGTTTCTTTGTTAATCACAGTTTACTGGCAAGTCTCAGAATCAAGAACATTGTGTCATATAATTCTCAGAGAGTCTTGAAATATGAGAGCAGGTAATTCAGTATCCACATGATATAAAAAGCTAAGCTGAATCATGGTCTTCAACCACATTATGAAACACTTCAATTCAAAAAGGATATCACAGCCATTGGCTTCTCCAGCAAACTTTATATAATGTATAAAATAACAGACCAAACAACCTGGAGAGGTATGACAGAGTGCATGAACACCTACCTCATCATCCAAGCTAGATGAAAGATAGTATTGTTGGGAAATAAAATGAAAATGACTTGTCAAAAAATACTGTACTTTAATTTGGAGGATCATTACACAATGCAGCATACTATTGACTGAGACTGTTTCAAAAGCAACAGAGAGAACATTATATTTCTAATTGGAAATAAAAACTATGCATGGGAAGTAAAAATTTTCTTTAGGTGCCACCATCACATGGCATCGTTGCCACTAGAAGCACCGGTTTCAATTCAAGAGAATATTCACTAAATATGTAAAATAAGAAATCTCCAGTGACCACTTAGTCTACATGCTGTTTGATTCTGGCTTGTTTGAATCAGTTTCTTTATAG
>VXBX01001567.1:59813-80246 GCA_013400415.1 Scytalopus superciliaris
GGGGGGGCAGTGCCCGCACAGGGGGAGCAGTGCCCGCACAGGGGGGGCAGTGCCCGCACAGGGGGAGCAGTGCCCGCACAGGGGGGGCTCCCCACGCCATCCCGAGCTCCTCCCGCACCCCAGCCGCCCATCCCGGGATTCCATCCCGGATCTCCATCCCACAGTTCCAGGCCGATCCCGCCCCTTTCCCAGGCTGCCGCCCGGCCCCACCGCCCCTTCCTGTTTCCGCCGCAGCCCCGCCGGGCCGCGGCACCGCCCGCCCGCCCTCACGGCCTCGGTGTGCCCTCCGCACGGAGCCCCGCGCCGCCCGTGTGCCCTCGGGGGGTGCCCGGGGCCGCAGGTGAGCGGGGGGGCCGCAGGGAGAGAGGGAGGGAAGGAGGGACCGGCGCCGCCCGCCCGCGGCCTGAGGCGCTGCCGGGCTGCCCTCCCGGGCCGGCTTTGCTTCCCCTCTCGGCACACACACACCGCACCCTGCTCACCGTGTAGCACATTACGCTTGGCGGTGTCTGTAGCTGTGTCGCCTGAAACGCCTAATTGCTTTGTAAACTGAACTTTAAGGCGGGGTCGGTGCTTCGTGTTACGCCTTCCCATACCGTGCGCCGCTTCCAGCAAAACTGGGGTTGCTGTTTGACGGCGAAAGGTGCCGCTTACACTGAAGCTTACACTGGCTGTCACAGAGCTGTCGGGGCTCGCTAAACACGGCCCGGCCGCTCCCCCGGGCCGGGCAGGGCCACCCGGGGCAGGTGGCACAGGACACATCCCGGCGGGATGCGATTCCCCGGAAGGGCAGACCCCACGGCCTCCCTGCTCCTGTGCCCCGCCGCGGCAAAATCCTCCCTCGGGCTGAGGTGGAGCATCGCCTGCTTTGTGTGTGTGTGCGTGTGTTTCATCCGGTTTTCATTGCCATTGCACAGGGTTTTCCCGATAAGAAGGAAAGATGTTGGATATTAAGGCGTGGGCCGAGTACATCGTGGAGTGGGCAGCGAAGGACCCGTACGGCTTTCTGACCACGGTGATCCTGGCCCTCACGCCGCTGTTCGTGATCAGCGCGGCCCTGTCGTGGAAGCTTGCAAAGATGATCGAGGCCAGGGAGAGAGAGCAGAAGAAGAAGCAGAAGCGCCAGGAGAACATTGCAAAAGCCAAACGAACGAAAAAGGATTAAACTGGGCAAAAATCACCTTCCTTGCGCAAAGAACCCACTTTTTAAATGAAACACATGTACGTTTTGTGTTGTAACTGTCCTTTGATACTTGATCCTGTTATTTCTTGAAGTATGAAATTTAATACTTTGAGTGTATTTTTTTCCTGCTGATCTGTGTTAAAATTTGCCCAAGTGACACTTGTTAGAGTCATTAAATTTACTACTTGTGTTTTCTAGTGCAGATTGCTTTTCTAAATTTGCATGCTCTATTAAAAAATTAACCTGTTGCGTGGCTCTGGAGGTAGATCTTATTTTTCCCCTTGGCTGAGCTGCGACTTAACAAATGTCTTAAAATTCTCAGATTTAGGGGATGATGTGAATAATAAACTGGATTACAGAAATGCAGCTTTTGGCATACCTTCAGCAGAGCCATAGAGATAAGCTAACTGTAGCTTTAGGTAGCAGACACGACTGATTTCCTTTAGGGACACTGCAGATGGCTGTGTGCCCCCACAGTGGCTGCTGCAGTGTCTTCAGTGGTGGGACTTGCCTGCAGAAATAACCTACCTTAGCTTTTCCTGAACTACCAGCCATGAACAGCCTTTAAATTCAGCCCAAACTCTAGGAAACTGCTTGTTCTTGTTAGCTCCATTTGTCTCAAGGCACGCATCATGGTCTACAAAATACAGTACTGTGTTGTTTGGTTTTCCCTAACAATCGCCTGAGCGCTCCACCTGTAACTAATTTGTTTCTGCCTTCATAAACTCTTTATGCCTCCAGGAATAGCCATAAATGGGGTGAGACCAAAGACCCAGGTGGCCTCGTGTTCTGTGTCCTGGTGACCTATAGCAGACGGCTGTGGGAGGACGATGTGCATGCTGGTGACAGTAGTTCTTCCTACTTTCTAACCTGTCCACCTTTGATCTAGGACCTTCTCAGTTTATGTGGAATTTTTGTTCTCATGGCCCCTGAAACTCTGCTGCCTTAGAGGTTGCAAAAGGCTGATATACTGGAGGAAAAAAAACCAACCAGTTTTGTGTTAGAAAGAAGCCAAAATTATTTAACCTTATTTCTACTTCATGTTTTCTTAACAGAACAGATTATTTTCTCAAAGGCCTCTACACAATCTAGTTCAAAGGAGCTTGTGGCAGTCATTAAGTTTTTATATTTTGTGTGTTTCTAAACAGCAGCACAGAGTTAAGCATTCTAGCAGATAATCCTTGATTATGTTTAAAAATAAAACCTTAAAATAATACCATTGATCAAATGAAGAGACCTGTAGAGCTGGCTGACACCAAGGGGGATCTGAAGTGGGGAGTCTAACTGAAATTACTTAAAGTAAATGTGAAGTTGATCCCCTTTCAATTTTGTTGGTGAAAGCAAGCATTATTAGAATATGATATCTGGGCATTTTATAAATATGTGAGATTATGTATCCATGTTTTGTATGAAGTGGTGTCAAATATGTATGTGTTCCACCTTTGATACCTACAGCTTCAAACAGGGAGAACTGATAAGGGATAAACTCCATCAATAAATTTGATACTTTTGGAAAAAAATTTGTGTGGTCTTTATTTTTATTTGAAATTCTCAAATATCCTCTCTAAGCAAATAATCCGTGTGTTTTAAGTATCTAAACTATGCCCAAAATGATACAATCATTTAAGGAAGTCCATGGATACACCACATTTTTTTTATTTTTTTTTAAATATTCATGACAGTCCCTTTCCCCACACCTTGTGTTATTTTCCAACAGCTTTATGCGGTATTTCTAACCTCTCTTAGAGAGTTATATGTACTTCAACTGATTTATTCTGTGCAAATTGCTAGCTGCAAATGAGACATTCAAATATGTTGACTGTTTAAAGTTGCAAGAATGTCTCTAGGATGAATACAGTGTGTAATCAGTGCAGTGTCAGTGATTCCTGTCAATGAAATCAACTTTTCCATCTGCTTGCCAGCGGAAAGCACACTGGCACTGACAGGGAGTTACGCTAAAGAGATATCTTGGCAAATGTTTGGGAAAATTAAGTGTACCAACTACCATTTATTGCATAAAAAACACTTTTAAAAATAAATTTGTCTTCAAGGAAAAACAATTTAGACTTATTTAAGAAAACTAAGTTAGACAACATTCTAACTGAACTCAAGAGTAACTGATGAACAGCAACTGTCAAAGCCAAACTTACTTAATAACACATCCTGTTTTTCACTAAACCCAAACATTTTACAACAGCTTGTCATGATTAACCCCATTCTGCAAAAGTAAATAAAACTGCTCTAATACCACTTTATTGCACACTCATATACAGCAGCTCTTTATGTTGTCTGGTAAAACATTTATCCATTGGAAATATCTGGACATTACAATTATTTATTTCTTTTGACTACTACCACTGTCTGGTGGCATCCAGGCACCTGGCTGGAAGGTATTTGCAGTGCTCGTGGGATCTTGTGAAGGCTCCATCTTTCCATAGTAAGGGGCAGATGCGTGGCCTTTAACCTGAGTGTGACCTGGTTCAGCAACAAGTCCCTCTTTGTATTCCTTGGCCTGAAGCAGCTTATCCCTTTCAGATACGTCTTTGATTTTCTGTTTCATTTCTTCTCTGTAATTTTCATTCTTAAGAATCTCCTAAGAACACAGTAGAAAGATAGTTAGATCAGCCAGAATCCAATACACAGTGTTGTAACAAAACACTTTAAACAGCCATTGCTTTTCTTAATTTTATAATCTACATTTTCAGGTATTTAGATAAAATGTGGAAAAATTAATTGGTTTTCCACAACTGCAAATTCAACCCTATTTTAGAATGTTCTTAAGGTTTTGATTGTATTGTTGAAGCAAAACTGCCTTGTGGTGTCCATTTCACTGTTCTATTGGACCAAAAAGAAGAAATTAAGAACTTAAATACAGTCATCAACAAATGTGAAAAATACATTAAAAATAAGGCTACCTTTTGCATTGTTTTCTGTGTAGGACTTGAAGCTTATAGCTATTTATCACTTGCATCTCTTCTGGTAGTTCCCTGTGCCCTCTGGAGCTAGGTATCTGTGCCATAGGGAATAGCTTTGGGAGAAATAGATGTGCAGCCTTGACTCTACCAGTGCATAAGCCGAACCTAGAATCACAGAATGGGTCAGGTTGGAAGGGACCACAGTGGGTCATCTGGTTCCACCTCCCTACCCAAGCAGAATCATCTTAGAGCACATTGCACAGGATCACATCCAGACAGTTCCTGAATATCTCCAGTGAGGGAGACTATTATCACCTCTCTGGGCAATCTGTTCCTATGCATGTTCACCCACACAGTAAAGAAGTTTCAGGTGGAACTTCTTGTGCAGCAGTTTCTGCCCACTGTCTCTTGCCCTATTGCTTGGCATCACCAAGAAGAGCCTCCACCCTCTCAGCACCCTCTCTATAGATACTTATATACACTGATGAGGTCCCCTGTCAGTCATCTCTTCTCAAGGCCGAGCAGGCCAAGATGCCTCAGTCTTTCCTTGTAAGAAGCTCCAGCCCCTTAATCATTTTTGTCACTCTCTGCTGGACCTGTGCCAGGAGCTCTGTGTTTCTCCTGTCCAGAGGAGCCCAGAACTGGACACAGCACACCTGGTGAAGCCTTGCCAGGGCTGAGTAGAGTGGCAGGATGAGCTCCCTCGACCTGCTGACAATGCTCTTCCTAATGCAAGCCAGGATCCCATTGGCCTTCTTGGCCACAAGGACACACTGCTGGCTCACGGACACCTTGTTGTCCACCAGAACCCCCAGGTCCTTCTCCACAGAGCTGCTTCCCACCAGGTCAGCCTCCAGCCTGTACAGATTAATTGGGTTATTCCTCCCCAGGTGCAGGACCCTGCTCTTGCCCTTCCTGAATTTCAGACAGTTTTTCTCTGCCCATGTCCCCAACCTGCCAAGGTCCTCCTGCAGGGCTGCACCCTCTGGGGTACTGACCACTCCTCCCAGCTCTGTGTCATCAGTGAACTTGCTGAGGAGGCATCTGCCCCTTCATCAAAGTCATGGATGAACAAATTAAACAGTACTGGGGCCAGTATTGAACCTTGGGGGACACCATTAGTGACAAGTCTGCAACCAGACCCTGTGCCACTGATTAACAACCCTTTGGGATCTGCCATTGAGCCAGTTCTCAATCCACCTCACTGTCCACTCATCCAGGCCAAATTCCTGAGTTTGCTTATGAGGATGTTGTGAGAGACAGTGTTGAAAGCCTTGCTGAAGTCGAGGTAGACAATATCCACTGTTCTCCCCTCATCTATCCAAGTAGTGATTTCATCATAGCAGGCAATCAAGTTGGTCAAGCATGATTTATTTCTGGTGAATCCATGCTGACTACGCCTGATCACCATTTTACCATCCAGGTAGGTACAGACTGCCTCCACAATAAAGAAGAAGGCTGAATGTGTCCTCCAGATTACAAATATATGGAAGAGTTAAGGACAAACTAGACCAGTACACTTCTCTCTGAGCAGAAGACCATGACATTATTTTTGGAATGGTGTTAAAATACATATGATATTGCCAAGAGTTGACATACCGACTATGAAGACTTGAGAATGTTTTAAAAAGGCAGTATTTAAAGAAAATCTTATCTTCAAGGTATTATGGAAAATAGTCCTTTTAATTAATTCTTAAATTCACAGATGCACAGAGCAGATGCAGAACTCCTCACATACCTATACAGCATGCGAATACAAGCAGCACACAAATGACTTTGCAAACTGAATGGGGGAGAAAATTCTCCTGTATGCAAATAAAAATATTGCCAAGCATAACAAGATCAAATTTTCAACAGTCAGTATAGCAAAACTGCACTGTAGCATCTCTCAGTCCTATCCTTCTTTATCAACCTGCACCTCAGGAGGTCTTTCACCATCCCCACATCACCATAGGCAAATCAGAGCTTAAGTCAGTCCAGCAGTTCACCTATCTGGGAAGCATCATTTCCTCAGNTAAGATTGTGCTCTATGGTGAGCTTGCCACCGGCTGCAGCAAGAAAGGAGCCCCGAAGAAGAGATACAAGGACTCCCTCAAACAACACCTCAGCCTTGGCCATATTGACCACCATCAATGGTCCGCTCTGGCCTCCAATCGGGAGGCATGGAGGCACACCATCTATAATGCTGCTGCTTCCTTTGAGAGCGCACGCAGGATCAGTCTGGAAGAAAAAAGACAGCACAGAAAGAACCGTGCCTCGCCAATACAGCCTGTGGAGACTTTCCACTGTGCCTTTTGCAACTGGACTTGCCTATCGTGCATTGGCCTTTTTAGCCACCAGCGCACTTGTAGCAAGCGTGGGGAGAGCCCTTCCCAAATCTTCGTTCGCGAAGTTTAGCCATGATGATGATGATGTAAATCTACCATGACCTTATTGATTTCAAGGGGATTACTCCTGTGGTGCTACCTTTAAGCCACTACCAAGAAACAAGGTCAAATACCTTTGCGATATCTGAAAACGGCATCACAGTCTCTGCTAAAACAACATGAAATTATTTATTAAAATATAAATGTAATTTCCTTACTGTAACAGCTACTTACTCTTGTCAAGTGATTAACATAAAGTTATCTTAGTCAGGTAAAAGCAGCTGTAACTAAATTCCAAATGCTCCAAGTCCATTTTAAATGTTGATTTATAATTGTCCTCTGGTTTTCAGACTTCAGCAAGGCTTTTTAAATCAGTTTTCAGTGGACAAACTGTAGTTGTGATATAGTAAAATAACCATGTGGATCTTTCAAAAAGCATGAGAAATGACCCTTATTAGCAAACATAAGGAAAAAAAAACACCCTGAAATGACTTGTTAAGAACTTCCTATACAATTCATACCAAGACAAAAATGTTCAAGTTCTAAGTGTCTGCACACATTCATTTTAGGCATTAAATTCATGCCACTAACATGTACACTGAAATCAGTGAATTCCTGTGCTCAAATTTAAAAAAAACCAAAAACCAAAAACCAAAAAACAAAACAAAACAAACAAAAAACAAACAAACACACAAACAAACAAAAAAAAACAAACCAAAAAAACCAAAAAAGAAATTGGAAATCTGGGATTAATTGGCATGTTAGAAAAATCAGGTCAAGTAGATTTCTTGAGAGATAAAGAGTTTTCTTATCATAAACACCTTGTCCTTTGGTGTTGGCAAGTTCATTTTGTGGAATTTTCTCACAGACACCGATTCCATCCTATTTCTAATTATGACCCGCAAATACTTAATTTTCAATTCTCACTAGAACACATATTTTTTTAAAAAACCATTCTGATTATGTTTCTAAATACTACTGGTTCCGTTGCCATAAACAGTCTGAAGCAGTTACAACACTGAAGTTTCCCTGTCAGTACAGGTATTTAATTAAAAGATCCAAGTAGTCCCAAATCTGAATAGGATAATCAACTTTGTTCAAAACGCAAATTTTAATGAAATTATTGCATGCATATTTATAGAAGGAATTATCCTTAAAACACACTAGAAATGTGCAGGATCTTTATAACTAATATTCCAGATTTGCCTTCAGTTTATCTGCATGGCTCACTGCAACGAAATACAGTGAGAATTAGAGAGATTCCTTCCCAGGCACCCTCATGTTTCTACAGGACTTTCTATCACCTGAAGAGTGAGAGAGGAACTGACATCTGCACACAGCCACATATTTACTTTGAGGCTCCATTGCTACCTAATCCTTTACTGTTTGATATACTATAAAAAGTAACTAAGATCTAAAAGTTTGTTCATTTTCTGCTTGGTTGGGTTTTTTTGTTGTTTTTGTTGGTGGTGGTTTTGTTGTTGTTGTTGTTTTTTGTTTGTGGGGTTTTTTTGTTTTAATAATTTATTTTTCTTTGAAGTTACACTGTCAGGTTCAGGACATTTGTATTCTCTCCTCCTCCAAGATGAAGCAAAGTATTTCATAAGATGGCTAGCTTCTTTATAAACTGCCCCCCAAAACACAGCATTTAAATTTTCTGCTGAAATATAAGTATGTGAATATGTAATGTGCTCTGACCTTTAAGGGAAGTACAGAATCACTCTATCCACCCCAAAGAACACAGTATCTACCAGAGAGCTGCAGTTTTCTAAGGATTGGCTTGTTCTTTCAGCATTTTCATTTTGTACAAATAAATGATACAAGCCCTTTGAACCAGCAGTTCTCAGGAACCACACGGCATCTGAAGAGTATCAGAAATGTTCTTCACCATTTTTATGAAAAGAGAAAACTAAGGACTGGGGTTATGCTGCAAAACTAAAACATGAAAAATGCCTTAAGACATCCGGCCATCATGTGCCAACAGCTGGGTCCAACTACATGTTCTAAGGTTTATTTTCAGATGCAAAGTAAAAGAAGACATTTTACTCACTGCAGGTAACTAACGTGGTGATTATTGTAAGCTGTATGAGGTTTCTAATCCTTCTAATGTTTGGAGCTGCACGTCTTCCCTCCTTAGGAAGGCAGAGTTTAAGAAATGAATGTTTAAGGTTTTCTTGAAGAACATTATTATTAAGGAGACACCAAAGTGGCCCTATGTGGAGTTTGAACCAGCTGCTTTTTATCCAGAAACTAATGGCTTCTGCATATTCTGACATTTTAGTATTGATAACAGCTGCATGAGAAAAGAATGAGATACGGCCTGCTTATGGGGGCAATGCAGCCCAGAATATGTTGCTGCCTTCCAAGGGCATTGCTGCAAAAAGCACAAGGCTGTATTTTCTGCCGCTGGCATGAAATTTACACTTTTCTTTCAAACTGTTTTTTTTTTTTTAGCACTCTCACTTAACTCTAGAAGCTGAGATATATCACCAAGTATCCTCTGCTGCTTGGAAACTGTATTCACCTCCACTCCCATAGAAGGAGAAAAATCTACAAGTTTGTCTCTAGTGAAAAGACTTTCAGTGCCTACCAGGCTGTGCAGGAAGATCTGCTTTGTAGGGTGAACGTTTGGACTGCAGTGTTCTTTCTCTCTTAAAGGATGTCACATTGACACTTCTTTCCCTTTTCTGAATAAACTAGTAGCTTTACAGAATTAATAAAATTAATTCCTCCTGGTAGGAAAATGTCATGAATACTAAGGAGGGTTCTCTAAACTCACTCATTCCTTCAGCTGGGGTCTGGCTTGTGAGTGACTAGCCTTTGGTGAACATTTCTCCGCAGTCTTCTCCACTGTACTTTAACCTTTCTATCCTGCAGCACCTCCTGAACCCTGCAACCTGAGGAAATACTCCTCCCCTTCCTCTCTGTTTCCCTCTCGGCCTCAAGCCAGCCATCACTTACACGATCGCTAACCTATCACAGACCATTGTCAAACTCCTGAAGGCAAAGGGCAACATGAGGTTGTGAGTGTGGCTCTAGGGATGCAGGTGTCTAGACAAACAGTATCAGTCTAAATGGGACTGTAAAAATTTTAACAGACTGGCACTTCTTTCCAGAAGTCTTCTGAAGACATTTTACTTAACCCTATAAATATAAGGGTTTTATTTATTGTTAGTTATGAGCAAGATGTCACATTTTATTTCAGATGGGTTTATATTTTGATTTAATTAAAAATAAATAGCTCCTTTATGTTTTCTTAGAAACTATTCCAACTTCCTAAGTTATCTTATATATAGGCTGAAATACTCATTATTTCTCTTGATTCAGATAGGATTAGCTAGCTACTATTTGATGCCAGAACTGAGAAACATCTGGACAGATTAATGCTCTTTGTTTGAACTGTACAGACACTGCACATTCATAGAACACTCATATTTGGTGTCTAGTTTGAATATTTTATGTTTAGTCATTAACGAACTTGAACTTTGAAATCTGCCTTTTAAAAATTCATACATAAAAGTTGGCAAAAATATAAAAAGTAAATGGAATTGGAAAAAAATGTTATGTCACAGTACTAATTATTGACAGTATAACATGTCAGAATTTTTCTTCACTATCAAATTAACCAAAAATATGGCAAAGTCCTCAAAGTTAAGCTGAATCACCATTTTTTACAGTATCACCTAAACTCCATTTCCAGTTTGACAAGTTAAATAGGCAAGATGAAATAATTGGCTATTACATCATATTTCAAGAGTAGGAGGCAGAGAAAGAGGAAGCACTGAATGTTCCAATCCAGGGCAGGTCTTGATAACTCAGCCACTGAACATGAGCTCAGCAGTGCCAGGCTGGGAATGAGAAACAATGTGGTAAATTAAGGGCTGTCAGTGCATGGCAAAAACAGGGGAGCAGTTTGGATTAGAAAGGCATATCTGAATTTGCTAAAATACTTATTTAAATCAAACAGTGACTCAACTGACTTATAACTTTGTAAAAAACATACATGCTAAATATCTTTGGTCAATCAACAATCAACTTTAGTCAAATCAATTTAAGATTTGCTTTATGCAGATTCAGTTTTTGAGCAAGTCTCTGATGAGTTACAATATTTTAGTTTTAAATGCAGTGCTAATGCCGCATTTATTACCATGCTAAATCAGTCAAATACTGATTCTAACTCACAGCATTTTTTGTTTCAATTAAACCTGTAGAGAAGCAATGCTAACTATTACTGAAGAGTTATGTTACTCCTGAACTACAGAATCTCTGGTATGAGCTGACATAGTCTCTAGGGCATCACAGTGTAACACATGTATTTGGCAAGAACGTGTAACAAGAGGCAAAAGGAAGAGAAAAGTCACAGTCACTGGTCTGTAAAGCATATTGTCAACACATGGAGACAGTAGGGATTTGTGCCTGAATTATTTCTGTAATACTGCAAAGATTTTTCTCCAGAACTACGTTCAAAGTCACAGATGAAACTACGTGGAAGCAGCAAAAAACACAAACTAGCCTGGCAACTCTGTACCCTGCCCTGAATAAAGGGCAACCCATAGCCCTGATGCCCACAGAGCAAACAAGGAACTGTTGCTGTGACTCAGTCGTAGTTTGGTCCTTGCCTTCCCCTTGGTCTATATGTGATGTAATCTGTACCAGCCCTTTTCCTGGTACACTGTACTTCGCCCTCCACCCCCATTCAGCTGTGCTGACAGTGAATTAGGAAACAGAGCCAAGGCTCCATGCACTCCCTCCCACATGGATAGGAGCAGCAGAACAGCAGCAGCTCTCTGCTTTGCAGCCTTGGGATCTGCATCACAGGCAAACTGGAAGGAACAGGCCAAACTGGTGCCTCAGTACTCCTCTGTGGAGGTTGACAAGCACCTGTGTTTCAAACCTGAAGAGAAAGTTAAAACGGAGAAGAGGGAAAAAATCTAAGATATGATGGCTTCTGAAAACTCTCAATTTATTTTTTTATTGACTTCTCTGACCACTCCTTTCTATTTAAGACCTTTGTAGTTCAGCTCTTTATACTGTCAAATTTTACCGTCCTTTCACAGAGTAATAATCTTGCCTGGAATCATGCCTAATTTACTATGCAAAATGCTATTTGGTGCAACCTAAGTTGTTTGAATAGGCCCAAATCCTGCTTGTGATCCTGGACAACAATGATGGGAAATATTTTGCTCAGAGACATGTTCATCTCTGTGCTTTTTTAATATTATTTCCCAGAACTATAAATCGTACTGTGCAGCTTTTGGTGGCTTCAGGAGTAAAATACCTATTTGCTAAGCGCTATTCTTTCTGTAAGAATGTAAAATCTCCATGTCAGAATTCTCATTTTAAAACTGAAGCATCTGAAAGCAGACAGAGGCAAAAGTATAACATGCAATCCCAAAAATGCCAAACAAAGCATTCTCCTTAAAGGAATGTGAAGCCTGTGTAAACTAATTTCCATGACTGAAGCTAGTTATGATCATACCATCTCTTAAATAAGTAATACTTATGATCAAACAAATGGGAAAAGTGTGCACGCAGTGTGGGAACCAAACAGAATTTAATTTCTGCGTAATTATTCGGGGGGTGAGAGGAAGAAACAATCACTGGAACTTTATGCTTATCACAACTCACTGAAGTATATTTTTTCCTCCCTTGACAAGGAGCTTGTCAAAACAGATAATTATGGAAATGCTAGAAATAGTTTGAAAGAAGACAGGCATCATCACAAAAAGTTTCTTTTTTTAACATTTCACTTTCTATCCAACTGTTCAATTCAGAAGCCACTGAGTTTTATTACTGTGTAACAAGTACATAATGCATAAGAAAAGCAGTCATTTCTGTGGTCTTCTATTTCAAACTATTTTTATGATCTTGACACTAATTAAAGGAACATGCAATTCTGCTTTACTTCCCACAAAGCAACAGAGGTGTTTCAGTTCAAAGTGGGAAGATTTGTGGCTGTGCAGCCCTGTGTTCACACCTACAACTTGCAGGATATCACATTGTTGGGTTCAGAGATAAACCACATTTCTCTCCATACCAGTTTCTCTTGGCACTGTCATAATTCCAAGTCTCTTCATTAGTTTTATGGCACCACAAGAGAGTCTATAAATTTATTTATATCTCCATTCTACAGACAAGGCCTTAAACAATGCCAAGTTACTGAAGACATTCTTGAACCTCAGGACATTAACAAAAAAGGTCTGCTAGAGGAAAAAGTAGGGGTTAAATTTCCAAATACAGTCAGGTGTCTTGAAGAATCCTTGCAATAGGATTCTTTAAAAGCCACTACAAATTTGATGCCCTCTGAAATAGGAAAATACTAAAAAAATCAAATAGAAGGTAGGCACAGAAAGTCTTAAGAGCTCATTATACGCCTGATATTTTAAGGTTTGCTACTTCCTTAAAAATATGTCTCTTAGTTACTAAGTTTAGAAGCTGAAGACTCAGTCTTAGATATAAGATACCTAAACCAATTTTGACATGACTCCTACTATGTGTGTGGGGAAAACCCACCTGTGAGAGACAGAGAGGTAGGTACCCTATTGAAGCTGTTACCATAACCAAAGCTTAGAAGTATCTTATGCATCCAGCCACTACCTCAATTAGGAGCTGCACCAGCAGAAAAAAATATCTTTTATTACTATTTTTAATATATTTACATAATGCTATCTCAAATTTTAAATAATTTTTTTAGGGGAACATGACGAGGAATGAAAATAGGAGATGTAGAACTAGCAAAGCTTGCAAATGCCTTGCAAAGTTGCATATCAACCAAATGCTGAGAAGTTCTCATCAGTAAAACTTAGCCTGAAATTCATGAAGGTGCATAAAAAGTGTGAGGTGTAGCCACAGTGGTCCAGTAGGTATTACATTGTTTAATATCTTTTAAATTCGAGGAGTTTCACTTTGGCAATGTAAGAGCAACATAAACCCAAAAGGAAGAGAGCAGGGTTTCCCCTCTGTCTGCCATGAGCAACTTTCCTTTCCAACTGAGATGTGAAAAATCCAAACCAGAAAGATGCCAAGTTTTAAGTTAGTAGGGAAATCTGTAGCCAGAAGGACAACTGGGATGAAGGAGCATATGTGAGACAGCACATTTACCTTACACACCTTTTGATGAGCCACACTGAAGGCACATTATGGTTCGAAGAATGAAAGGGGAAAACCAGTTAGAGAAATAACATGCACGAATAGAACATCATTCCCTATAAAACAACTGCTATATCTCAAGACAACTTTTGATAATAAATTCTGACACCATTAGTGTGTAACAGGTGAACTAATATGCATGTAAAGTGATAAATTATTGAATCTGCTCCCACAAATAGCATTTGATTAAAATTATTTTAACATTAGTAGCCTTTAAAATGTTTTCATTAATTTAAAACTGTAAGCTCCCTAGACAATGACATATTTCCTATTTCCCAAAAAACTTGCTGCATACATCTAGTTACCTATATACATAATAAATAAATGTATTAGTCTATTTAATTATTCATCCCTTATTAAACCAGTTAAAATATAATTTACAGTTGCACTGGAATAAAGGTAGTGACAGATGTTCCTTAGCCAATCATGTATGATGTAAGACCATACTCCCTTTCTCTCTCTCTGTATGTATATATATATAAGGGACTGATGACAGAGTGCTGCAATAATGCAAAAATATACATATTCAAGCCCAGATTCTCACCTGCGATAATATGTATGTGTATACATACACACATGCTTACACTGAGTGCACACATGATCCAAAACTCTATATCAAGATGGATTCCCTAATTACCATAGGAAAAGAATATCTTTAAGCAGAAGATAAGAAACAATATGATCTCCATTAATTTGCAAAGTTACGACCCTTATCACAACTGAGTTGAGACTTGGCATATTTCAAGCTGTAATAAAATCAAAAGGCAACTAACTGTTGACCAGTATTCCAGATGCTGGCCTTAAAGCCCAAAGCACCCAGCACTAACACGCCCCAGTGTAACTGGTCAGGTTAGAAATAACCAAGGTGATGAGCAGCATTCTTGGGTTATGTCTAGTCAGACACAGAAGTCTAAGTGACTTCCTCCAAAAATGGGGAAAAAGGGATGGAGGCACAAGGAGGAAAGGAACCATTAGGAATGTGGTACACTTAACACTGAATGAGTTGACTTGTGAAGTCACTGAAGTATTCTTCCACTAAAAAAAAAGAAAAAAATAGAGAAAGAGACGTAAAGTAATTTTTTCTGATAAAAAAATGAAATCTCTATGATGGCAACAAACAAACAAAAAAGATGAGTTAGGTATTTGTGAAAGAAAGAATGGCCTAAATACAAAACATGATCAAGTCTCAAGAAAACGATCAAGAGACTTCGCAGGTGTCATGACCCAACTACCCTGACCAGTGGTAAGGAAGGACAACTTACACTCATTCTCATTTAAATGACTGACATGTCCTGATGATTTTGAATTGGATTTTGTTAGCCTACAGTATTTACCAAACCATTCGTTCTCAAAATATCGTTATCAGTGTGATCAGTAAGATCCAGCTGATTTGTGAAGCCATATCTCTGCAATATTTTCAATTACAAATTGACAAAGAGTTTGTCATGAGACCTGATAGCCTGAGTAGTTTGGCAACCTCTAGCATCAATGGCCTAAATGAGAGCTGAAGAGAAGACAAGTTTGACAAATATAAAAAATCAAACATAAGATACAAAAGGGCGATGACAGGCTAGTAGAAGTGGAACAGAAATTTTAATAAAGAAGGGCAGAGGACAGGAAAAAAAGGAAAACCACTCAAACAAGTGGTATTACAGACTGCAGAAGTAGGAACATGACACAGTTTCAGAAACTTATGCTTCAGGAACTTTAATGATGTTCTGTGGTATTGGAATATGATGTTGACAGCAAAATGGCATTAAAACAAAAATGCAAAATTTGTGGGCTTTACATCCTTTTTCAGAAATAGTTCAGTCTCATGAGAAATATGTGAAAGAACAAGGAGATTTTTTATATAGGGTTTCAACATGAAATATGGCCACAAATATTCCCTTGTTTCACAGCTGTCAAACAGCAGTTTATAGTATCATCTTCATAGTCAAAAAGGGAATATTGTACAGAATAACAGCCAGTAAAGTTTATGTGGCTAAAACACTAAAGCCAAGCAGTCCTAAAAATAGGGATCAAGTAATATTCTATATACACTTCACTACTTAATTATATTTATAACAATATTGTGGTGTAAGGATTTGTGGTATAGCAGTCTCAAATCCAGAGAAAAGTAGATCATACATAGCACCCTACACTAATAGAGATAAAAAAAATGGGCTGCACTATCATATATTTAACATATAACTGCAGTATATTTTCAAAGTAGTAGCAAGAATTTCTAACATACATATATTTGAACTATTTGTTCTTATACAGGAAAAAACATTCTAGAGATTACTTGAAAAGATAACTATTTTTAAATTCCTGGTATATCACTCTGCTCTGATAAGGTCAATGTGCAGCCCTGCAGCTACAGTACCTAGCTGCTAAATTATTTTTCAGATCTATCACCTCATGAAACTGAAAGTATAAGCAGTCCTGTAACTCTGAATGCACCATTAGTCCCAGTAATCTTTCATTCTGCATAAATTGCTTTTTCTGGAAGGTAAAATATTCAGAACACTATTGTTCCACAGTTCTCTCACCTGTGGAGACTCTTTGCTCCCTATTTCAAAAGTGAACCAACATCTCTAGCACCAAGAGGAGGTTTATTGCACCAATTCCAGACCCAAGGCTGCCCTCCTTAGGGCAGGTTTATCTCAGCACAACTATCACAACAGTCTGCTCACAGAAACAATAGAACAAGAGACACACAACACCTCTCATCTTCAAGTATCACACTAAGTGGTAATTTCAACAATAAACGTTGTATGAATACAGTTAATATGAGCCAGAGGTCAGGAGATCAGTCCAAACTTAGATGGAACAACTATTGTAATATCAGTTCCACGATTCTGCACAAGTAACTAGGATGAGAAAGGAAAAAAAGAAAAAAACAAACAAAAAACCAAAACAAAACAAAACAAAAAAACACCACCTAACCAACCAACCAACCAAACCCATACTTGGTGGGTCCCCAAATAGCTTTAAAGATAAATTTAATCAAACTTCTTTCATTGGGTGTATTATAGCCCTTATTGTCTCTACAGCCTCAATGGCAAGTGTGAAACACGTGCAGGGATTAGTTGAAAAACTGTATGTTGTGTGGAAGCTTGTTTCAATGAGCTGCATCTTGTAAACATCAGATGACAAGCCTCCCCAGCTATCTCAGCACACAGGTAGTCAGGGCAACTCACAAACCAGTAAGGAGAGATCCAGGAGATCTCAGTAACCAAATCTGTGGCTAGAGGTGCCAACATAGCTTCACTAAACTTGACAGTTATTCCTGATGCAAGTCCAGCATCTGCCTTGGTGGGTGTCAGTACCATGCCTCATGTACTCTCTCATTACGAGCTGGTGCTTACCAACTTGTAACAGAAATCCTGGGCAAGTAGTGTATGTGTGCATGTGCAGCTGAATACACAGACCAGTAGTCAAACTTGTTCCTCTCTTTACAAACCTACCAGCATGAAAGACTGTGAGACATTTCCCCAATTCCTCTAATGATAAAGACATAACTGCAACTCCCCCATCTCATTAGCACTGTAAAATGTTAGTGCAATTAGTTTTCATGTTTTCATGAATCCACTGGCAGCTGAATCTGAAACCTACATTTTAATGTCAAATACCATGAAAAAGCCCTTCCATTAATGCATAAAGGAATTTAAAAATTCATGGCAGTAATTTTAGAATTTGTATAAGTTAAGAGACTCTTGAGTCGCCATGATCACCTTAAAGAACCTATATAGATCATCTTAAAAGAATTCACACAGATCATGACTAAGGAACAGTAGTTTGTATTTTCATTTTATTTTTTTCCAAAGTGTTAGATAACTAGTCTACGTATAATTTCATCAATTAGACAAGGAAGATAAGAGTCCACTATAAATTGATTATTGTACTTTCATTACAACAATTGAAATTCAAAGACATTGAGTTATACATAACTAGTCTATGTATAATTTCATCAATTAGGCAAGGAAGATGAGAGTCCACTATAAATTGATTATTGTACTTTCATTACAACAATTGAAATTCAAAGACATTTCATCTCACCTCAATGGTGGGAGGATCCTTTCTTTTTTTTCTTATCCATGCTGAAAAACAAATAAAATTGATTATTTCAAAGATCATGGAGTATTAAAACTCAAAATCATTATGAATTTGTAACAGAAAACAAAGGTTTACGAAAAAATTATGATTGAATTTGACACAACCTGGCAAACCATGTAATTTCCCAAAATGTAGACGCAAGATGTTATTTCCTGTGTCAATACTCTCAGTCTTCAGAAAAGGAGGGTGTGGGGGATGGTGTCAGCTCTCTGGAGAGCTTGGACACGGTTTACGTACCACTTTGGCTGTTGAAACAGGGTTAAAAAGCAGGGTTTGTGGCACAGGCCTACTGTTGAGCTTGCTATACAGAGTTTAGCTTCCCCCTGAGAAAACTACAAGTGGACCGCTGAAAGGTATGAACAGCCTTAAACCACTCCTGTATATGCTTCAGGCATTCTTAAACCCAAAAACCTTTTTAAGTAAGTGCCAACGAGAATTCCTTTACAAGTGTGAAAGGTATAGCCCCAGACCCGACTGAGGGGCTGCAGAGCCTGGACTGCAGTATGTCCTGTGGCTGTGTGGGATTGCCCACTGCATGGTGGGGCAGGTACTGTGACTGAGGGAAGGACCCCTCTGTGACAGTCAGTTAATGCTGGAAAGGACAGCAGAGGAATGAAAGCAGTGGCAATGACAACTGTCCTTTGTCTCAGGTTTTCTCAATCAGAATCCATAGATATATGTCCAGTCCCATCGTTACCACTGATGTCAGCTGCGAGACCCCCCCTGCAGACCCCACAAGATCTCACTTCTTTCAGTCCATGAACTATAAGAAATAGCTCCAACTATTACAGGTATTATTTAGAGAAATTACTTGAACGAGGTAATATTCATGACTCTTTAGAAGTATCGCTATTGTAGCATTTTTCATGCCTTTTTAATCCACACAGTTGGTAGGTTCTGGGTTGGATATTTCAAAGACATTTTTCTCTTCTGGTCATATTTTTCAAATTAAGTAGTAGCAGAATGCAAGCAGCAAGTAATGAACAGAATGACAAACATAGGAAAGCCAGCTCCAAGTGCTAAGATATGGCAAAATGTTATTTCATATGTTTGTTTGGATAATTAAGATTTTTGTTACTGTGCTTGAAAATTAGAGCAAAAATGACATTTTGTTATCACCCAGTCAAATTTCAGGCGTCACCTGTAGCCATCTATAAAGTTTCAGAAATGCTTTAAGTGGGAACTATTCCAAATTTTAATTTCCTAAAACCATCTCTGCTATATTTTGAGGGGAACCAGGGAATGAGTCAGACAACAAGTCCACAACACAAAAACCTGCACAGAATCATAACATCAACTCACTACTGAAAACGCAATTACATATAAGGTGAAACACTAACACTGACACGCTTCAGCAGCAGTATGGAAGTGGTTTTAGAAGGAATAACTTCCAATTAACATAAGAACAAATTAAGGGAGACAAAATGGCATAATGTAGCTTGGAATTTAGCCACGATACCAAGGCCAACAGCCTTGGTTAACAGTAAAGGTTAATAGTAAAATACTTGTAATGGTATGAAGGAAGGTAATATTTTTGGTTCTTGTCTATCAGTTGACACTTCCTGAAGATGTGTACCTTTAAATACTACTTTTCTTAAAAGTAATCTCTGTCAGCTCTTCTCAGAGATCCTAACAAAGAAGAGACTCAATTTTGCCGTTATGGAGAAGTGACTGAGCTCTGAACAGTCTACATCACCCTTTCTGTAAAAGTTTAATGTTAATGAAAAGAAAAGCAGCCCATTAAGGTAATCCAAAATACAGCTAAGTGACTTTCTATTAAAACGGTAGAACTAGAGGACATATTGCATTGTACCTGTAGCACTTTCAAACATTTAAATTTTACAAGGATTTCAAAATGCAAAATCTGAGACTAAACTGAGACTGCCTCTTCTAGCAGATACTGTTGTAGACACTTTGTAAAAGGATCAACAATGCTATTGGGGGAAATCTTATCACATAAGCCCTTTCTCCTGCAGAAGTTAACTTTGTCTGTACTTAGCAACAGTTCCAATATCATCCAGAAAAGCAAGACAGTGGTAGAGGTTTCAAGTACAGTAAAGTAAGTATACTAGACACTAATCAACCAAAGATAGAGATGGGGGAAACAAAGAGAATATTGTGGTTTAAAATATTTAATTAAAAATTAAGTTTTACACCACCAAATTTAACAGGTTACTTTTACCAACATATCATCTTCCACTTTGCCATGCCTTGCTTCTGACCTATACAAGGACAGTACCACTGTTTTAAATCCCACAGCTGTCAGCACATAAAAATTGATTCCTTTTTTGAAATTGTCAGTATTTTCTTAAAACACCAGCTGCATTTTAACTTCAGTTGATTACGATCATTAAAGAAAAAATATCAAATCCTACAAAAATTAAGCTGCAGGTAGAAACTACTGCTGAAATATAACCAATAGCAACAGTGACTTTTAACAGTTACTTGATTAATGATTTTCAGACGAATGGAATCCTCCTAGTACGAGATTTTATCATTTAATTATCTACCTCAGTACAAGAAGCTGCAAACAGAACAGTGAAGGATAACAAAATGACACCCGTGAACAGAAGCCGTGAAGCAAGGAGCATTACACAACACATATTCATTCATTAATAGATCTCAGTACCAACAAAAGCAACAAAACAAAACTTAATTTAGGAAGATACGTTGTTTCAAACATTCCATAACCAGACTGTATTTATTTAATTACATAAATAAT
>VXBX01001567.1:88472-101522 GCA_013400415.1 Scytalopus superciliaris
CTGCTTCTACAAATCTTCTTTCTGGTGTCATCTGCCCTATAGCAGAAAAAAGAAAGAAAAAAGCAGTTAAATATTTCTATATAAATTTCCATATAAATTTATATTTGCTGATCACCTTATTGTTTTGAAAGAACCGTACTTATTCACAAGTGAATGACCTACACAGGATAAAAATGAAATATTAAAATACTGGGAAAATTATTACCATCCAGATGTCAATATGAAATGTTTTATTTTAGTGACTTCAAGAAAAGCTTCTGTGTTCTACAGTGGACTTGGATTATTAATGACAAAAAAACAGCACTGAGAGTTCCCTGGTTAGCTTTGCAAACCAGGCAGGCCACATCGTCTCCAATCACCCCTAGTGGCCTTGTGCAGGTGAGCTCCTTCACATAGACCTGCAAACTAAGTATGTCCTCTGTTAAAAAACAAAAGCCAGTAGGTAACAATCTGATAGGGAACACTCAGAGTGAGCCAGTGTGGGGATCTGAATCTACATCCCACATTCTGATTATTCTATTGCCAAAGAAAAAGAATTAAAAAGTCCAAACTGCAAGGTAGTACACAGTAGACTGATTGCCAAATATTAAGCTACTGTATAGACAAAGAGTGTTTTAATTTGTTTTTTAAACTAGCAGGTACTGAAAACATCCCATCCTTCATAGGGAAAGACCTGACAAGATTCTCCAGGCTTTTTCTACCAGCTTTTTCCCTTCCTGGGAGGCTGATAAGGAGAAATTTGTCATTATGAGGAAACAAAAAGTAATATCTGCATAAAACATTTTATTTCATAATGAAGTGAGTAATGTAGTTCATTCCTTCAGTATGTTGTCAACAAATACTTCAACTGATTTTAACTGATTAAACCTGATTCACCAATCTCTGGTTAAGAGCTAAACTCCATACTATTGTTTATTTAATGCAGTAAAATAAGAACTTCTATAGAAACTGCAATTCCTTTTCTAAGTACCTCCTTTAGCTTTATATTTTATTTTTAAGAAATGCAACATTTTTATTCTTTCAAGATATGCCAACAGGCAAAGAATATAGTGTAGCATGTCTTCATCTCCCAAGATTAGATATTTTAAATCAGTGTTGAAACATATATGATATATACCTATTTATTTTATAAGTATACAATTTCTATATGCTGATGATACTTTCTTTAATATAACTTTTTGCCAACAATATAATGAATAATTTCATTTCTTAAACTCTTTATCTACAAAGCAAAACTACAGAATTATTTTCTTCCCATAGAGATTTCCAGAAAAACTGAAGAGGTATTTAATTAAGTCTGATCCTATACAAGTCTCAGAATTAACACTCTTCTCCATTGTTGGAAATTTACTGGATTTTACTGTTATAACAGAACCTTTTTAAAAATTGTCTATAATTTTGTTATTACACTGTGTGAATAAACTGATGTGAGGCAAAGTAATGAACTGTATTTTTCTGCTACCACAACCACTTCTTATTCTGCTTCAAGCTTTCATAAAGCACATAAAAATTCATTCTCCAGATCCCACAGTCAAATCACATTGCAGAGCCAAACTCAGAAATTATTTCCCAAAGATGTTATTTTGAGTAGTGCTGGTGGCTTGTAAGCCTCTCTGCATTTGTAATGCACACACGACACTAATTAACTTCAACTGTCTGATTTGCCTTGTCCCCTAGGTTTTTTCTGGCAGATACCACTGACAAATAATTTACATAGACTTTTGTACTGAAGTTCACACTAAGGCCTCTTTAGATGTAATTAAAACCGTTTACAGTTTAGGGAAGTGTTTTTCATACTAAAGATTGACTTTATTGACTTACTGCTTATACTAATTCATTTCCACGTTTGCAAATAAATACTGAGATCTTTGCTACAGCAACACACGAAATTTCACTTGCAAGAGTATAAATATGAAGCAATTATAAGTAAGAACAGTTTAACTTTAACCTAATTTTCATGTGATCACTAGATGTGAGAAACACAGAAGAACAATTAATACTTCAAATTGGGATTATTCATGTAACACAATACATCCAAAGACTAACAGCCAATAACTCCTAAAACAAAAAGATTACTTCAGAAAAAATTTATCAGAGGTACAGGATATTCACATAGAATACTCAGATACAACATCATTTATACAAAACACTGAAGTAGCCAAGATTTTCAGCATTGCAGGAGTTACACACAGTCAAAATGGCCAAGAAGTCTTATGTAATGGACAGATCTTTCAGCATGTGATACAGTATTTACATATATTAGATTATGCTTTCTTACTGCACATATTTTGCCTAAACCTTTCTGTCACAATCTATCTGAAAATGAGTGTGTCATGAATGACGTGAATTTGTATAAAAACCTGAAAATAAAAGCGTTTAGCAGAAGTTGCACAGCCTGCTGGCATGTGAAAGAGGTAGTCAAAAACAGCACGGGAAATACTAAGTGAAATGTGAAGGGGCAGCAAATGACTTAATGAATTGGTTTCTAAATTTCTGCAGCTTTATCCATGGACTAAGAAGCCTAGAAACTAGGTAGCAGTCACTAAATCTTTTTTTTTTTGTAATGTAGTCACTAAATCTGATATATTCATACCTGCATTTAGAAAAACCCACTGAAGGACCTTCCAGATGAAAATAAATAACAAATTCTAAAATTTGTTTTTTTCTACAACCAAATCGTTATTCTTCTGATACCAATTTCTTTTAAAAAAAATACATATATATACACACTATTTCAAAGATCTCCAGGAGCCCTGGATTGATTTTCACTGTTTACAAAACTGTTACTTGAAAAAGGTTCCCTGTCAACCTTCAAACAAGTTTGTCTGATGTGTACAGCCAGGACACACCATAGCACATATGATCAGTGAAAGGAAAAACAGGACCATCACAGGGAACTGGATGTTTGGTACCTGAACTGAGCAAGAGCCCCTGATGATTAGGAAATATCGCATGTTTTGCAGTCAGCAGACGGAAACAGGATTTCCCTCTCACATGCATGTGTGCATGGAGCTACCTCAGACTGAATGAATATCAGATGTTCATGAGAACTCAGGAACAGGCCTCTTTTACCTTGCTGATTTGCAATGTCTGCATGGTAAGAGTCCATGGAAGAAACACTCCATTAAGATTTTGTTTTAAATGCATGGACTGAATATGCAATCTTCATGAATTTAAGACAAATGTCTTAAATTCCAGTTCCACAGCACTGCTGTAAACTTTAGGATGAAACAAGCATTTTTAAGGCATACCTATTTAGTGAAGTGCTATACACTTTGAAGAGATTATATTGTACTTCACTTACTAAAAGCATGTTATTTCATTGTCAGCAACATGACATAAATGTCACCAACTCAAAACAAGGCTTTTCTAAAATTTTTTTTCAGTAGCATCTTACAACACTCATGGAATAGATCCCCCATTTCTTTTGTGTTTGGCAACTACCAAACAAAGTGTAGTGTTTGCTAAATGTGAAGCAGTACTTAAGTGAGCAAAGCAACTGGGCTATGTGCAGGTCTTCATGCAGAGCAGGGAAGAACTACTTCTCTAGAGGTAACAAACGTAGATTACTCCTCTATAGGCTGCAGGAGCAGCCCATCACCTTCAGAGCAAGATCTTATCTCCATTGGAAGAGAAGGAAAAAAGGTTTGTTGTGGAAAAAAACTGAAAAACCAACTCTTTTTAGGGAGACCATCAATTTGTGAAAGCTGCTATCCTTCCTTTGCATAGATTTTTAGCTGACAAGTGTTCACTGACAACTGTCTTCATATCACCTCATGGTCTCAACTCCAGTGCTTCTGCAATAATTATTTTCACTTTAGAAGAGATGTAAATATTTTAAAATAATACCTTTTTTCCACAAAAAGTTACGAATTTTTTTCCAAATTTAAATTTCTAAGTTAACTAACTTTTGCTGAGTGACAAACTGATAGCTTTCAATAGTTCATTATATTTATTCACCACAATAAATCAATACAGTGTTGTGAAATGCAAAAAGTGAAGTATTTGTACCTAATGTGTATAACTTATAGACAGTTATATTTTCTCCAATAATTCATACATTTGAAGTCCTCTAAAATGCTTTATAAAATCATAACAGAAACTCATTTCCACTCTTAAGAGCAGCAAGTAAGGCCACACACTGCTTTGTTCTATGGTACTGATTTCCATTAAACCTCAAAAGAACCAGGATCAGTGATTTCCATTGTTACAACGATGCAGGATCAAGCAATATTAAACTTGTTAAATGCTGAATCCAGAAGTCCCAAAAAGCTGTAAGTACAATGCACTCAGGGTCAAAAATCATGTTTTGATTTTTCTATTTACATCTTAACAACAATACATTCAGCTTGTCTGCAAGTACTCTTTTCTTTCTACAGGCAGATAAGTTTTTTCAGATTTCTGTTGATGGTTTGAAGCCAGGGCAATTGCTTTCAGTTTGGCGAACAGGTTCTATCCAAGAAACTCACATGGAGTATAAGCCTCACAGTCCTTTTTCACTTCCCAAAAAGAACTGCCAACTGACAATGACAGCAACTTTCTCAGGGGTCAGTGCCCACGGAGTTTATATATGTTCACACAAACCTTATGTTTTGAAAACCTGCTCTATCAGAGGCTGTGGCGGTTAATGCAATTAAACACCCTTTGCCCAAGAAGCAATTTCTTTCAAAGGACAGCAAAAATCCCTCTGCTAAATGTCCAATACCATTATAGTCCCTGAGCTCTCTTCTGGCAGCGGCAACCACCAGTTCCCACTCCTTGCTCATGGGAAAGCCTTATGCCTTGTACCTTATCTATGAAGACCAACAGATACTACGTCTTTACAAGGAACCATTGTTTTGTAAATGAATCTACAATAACCTTACTAGAATTACGCAACATTACGTTCTTTTAGGAATTAAAGTTTAAATGACACTAGTACAAATGACAGTTCCTTGGAGAGCTGATGGATGCTCAGTGCTTTGGCAAGCAGAAGCTTTCTCCCAACTGTTCTTTTGATTTCTTTTGGTCTATCAGATTCAAGACACAGTTTTCTACCAATTACTGTCAAAATGTGAATAAATCCAAGAATAAGTAATGAATAGTTTTTGTAAATGTATGAAAAACAGCTTAAAATGGGAACTTAGCATGTATAAAGGGAATTTAGCAAGCAGATAGAAAATGCACAATAACTTGTACTCTTATAAATAAAAACATAATGCAGGAACATAAACAAAAGGGCAGTCATACAGCTAAGAGAAATGAGCAAATGACAGCAATGGTATAAAATGTAATTAAATGAAAAGAAAGTCACAGCTGTAAAGAACATCTATTAAGCAATATGACCCAACACAACAGTGTTATGGACTGCTTTGGATGATTAATTACATTTCAATTATAAATCACTTGCAAGCGCTCATTTGCCTTCTCACTTTTTTCCAAAATAAAAGGAATTATTACAACTAGTTGCACATACATTCTCAAACTACTACTGCTATTTTTGGGTTTCAGTACATTTTAATGAATTTTACAAAAGAACTTCAGGTGTGAGATTTGCAAAGAAAATTCAGTCTTATACAAGGTCTGAACACAACTACAGCTAATACTGTGCATACCAGTTGAAGGATTAAAGAATACCAGTATTGTTATTTTATTGTGTTTCCTTTCCATTGCAGAGGTTAGAGAGGAATGCTTATGTACTTCAGCCACAAGAGTGCAACTTCTGAAGAAAAGTAGCTAAAATCCTTGAAATGTATTACCCATTTCACGTCTGTGCATATCCTACAGACATTTAAACAGCCTTAAAAAATATTCTTTATCCCAAAATGTATATGCCACTCATTTTAATATATAAATTACAAAACTAGTCTTTGAAGCTGCACTTACACTAGAAGGCAGCACATTTTAAGAACATAAGAAGCAGCGTGTATGTATGTATACAACCCTACCTAGTCTTTTCACTAACAGAAATCTCACAAACACAGACTCAGATGAAAAACTGAGATGCAGATACATCAACAGAATACAATAAACAAACCCCTGCCGCAGTTGTTTGTTCAGACCTATAAAGTGAAGACACAAAAACTCTTGCAAAGTTCACATCTGAGCAAGATGTGAATGAACTGAGGTCCTAATATTTCAGACACTGCAAGAGGGTGGAGGTGGTCCCCCTCTAAACCTGCCAACATGGATCTGGAATTGATGGTGGTGTTGAAAATTAGAGTAGAACAAACTGAGCTCCTGATCCCTCTGCACACATCACAGTCAATCAGGAGACATGCTGAATGCATGTGTTGTGTTAAAAAAGCCTCTTGGATCATACAGCAGGGGAAATGCTATTCTTCATGGGCTAAAATATGACTTTAGGAAGAAAACAAGAAACACTGTTGTGACAGCTCAAGAAAAAAGGGTACTGATGGGGCAGGGGGAGGTCTGTGTGCATGTGAATGTCAGAGAAGAGAGCCAAAACTTGATGCAGACTTCCCAGAACACCATCTGTGGGACCCTGGCAGTCTACCTGGCATTTCACTGACATTTTCAGCTAGGTGGGTGACCATGGGTGACCACCAAAACACGATTTTCAAAGGAAGGCTGATAAAAGGGAACAGGTTAGTGTGGATTCAGAGGGACAGCCAGCTAGGCAAGATCAGGGGGATCTCAGTAAAGAGCAAAAGCTCTTCCTTGGAAAAAGAGGAAGTGATTTCAGTAAGACAGGGTAAGCCACTACAGCATGACCCTGAACAGGCAAATAATTTGTGGGGATATTTGGTAAGTGCAGCCTGCTACACTGAAGAGAAACACAAAAAGCACAAGAAAAATTAAAAAAAACAATAAAGAACTGAAATAAATGTACATAACAGTAGAGTCTGCCAGGGTTGCCAAAAGAGAAGGTTTTTTCCATTTCATCATAGAGCTGGGTCAAGCAGGAAGTTTTGTACTTTATAAATCACCTCATGGCAAAGCTAAGTCCTGTGAGATGAGGCAGTCAGGGTCAACACAAGGGGAAATGGTAACAAGGGACTCCGTTCCCTCAGATCCCAGAAAACAGCACCCTAAAGGGTCATGATAGCACAGACCCCGACACAACAAATAATGCCACTCCACTGCACTAAGCTGTGCACACAAGGGCACTGCTGCCCAACTGAGAATGCAACCATAGGCGTGGCAGCCAGAGAGCAGGGCATCTTTTGCATCCAGATATTTTATTCACGTTTTTTCTAAAACAATTCTGAAATTTTTATTTGAATACACAGTTCTTTCACTTGGATTGAGCTTTAACCAATCCTAAAGAATTAATCTGAGATGGAACAAAAATTGGTACTGAAATAAAATGAAGAAAATGGACCTTGCCTGGCCTGGGAAAGAAGCATGATACATTGAATTTAAAACTTAAAATGCTATCACAGAAAATTCCTGTGCTTCAAAATACCCATATTATGTAGCAGATATTTACTGTCGCAGTGTTTCAATAAATGCATGTTATCACTTTTTTCCAACTTGAAAGTTTAATTTTTTACTGAGATAACTAACTGAACTTGAATACCTTACCCCATATGCAAACTATGCCTTAATCCCACTATGAGAAAGAAAAAGAAAATCTTACTGAAGAGGGCTTAAAGACAACTCTGTATCTATAACATGATAGGTTTATACATCTTGAATTTAAAACTCTCATTTCAGTTCTAAAAAACCAGAGGCTATGCCCCATTATTATAATAGCATTTCAACCTCAGAATCTTCAAGAAGTTGGCAGGCAGTTAATAGGTCAAAAAGAAAAATCTCCCCATGATTCCACTCTTGTTTCCTAACTTGCTTAAAATGTGTGAGGGGTCAAAGAGAGATACTTAAAATTTGATATCTCAAAAAGGGTGTTAACCAGTTTAGAAACAAGTTTCTAAATATTTCTGACTCATTAGTTTGAACTAGACTACACTATGATTTTTTTAACAGTCACTGTATTTTTCTTTAGTGTTTATACTTAACAGTAAATCTCTAGTGTGCTTTCTCACATATCTTTATTACACATTCTTTACATATGTTATTTAATATAACATTTATTAAAAAGGTATTGAGGTAAAAAATACAAAATACATTGCAAGCATAATTAATAATATAATATTTNGAATATTATGCTTATCAGAACTTAAGTTTCATTGCTGTTCAGGTTAGTATGCACTTCTATAGCTTTTAATATCTGAAGCTGCAAAGGGACATATTTCATTATATAGAAATAAAAGAATGTTTAGTTGGCTGGAGTTCTAAGATAAGTATTTCAAAGGTAACTGGTACTTTTTTTAAAGAATATTAAACAACATGTAAGTAAAAGAATTTAGGTGATTAGTATTAGCAATGTGAAATCATTTACCACTCAACAGCTGGGGGTTTTTTTCCTGATTACCTTCCTACTTTACATTTTCAGGGTACTTTCAAAACTCTGCTTCAGAAGTTTGTTTCTTTAAAGTGGCCTGTGCATGTACCAATTAGTCAAGGTACTTTCCAGTAACACTGACTCTAGTGAAAAAACTCTATATTTTAGCTGATTTTGGTGAGCACAGAATGACGTAGGTGGTGAAGAAACAAAAATTTCACATAGTCAAGCAACTGCAGCAATACCTGATCTCCTTTCAAAGGTAATTTGAGCAGAAAAGGACTAAACTGGAACAGCTGGGACCAAGGACTAACTATAAGTCAAAGATTTTTACATCCGAGTAAACTCATTAATTTATTTTTTTACTCAACTCTCAGAATTTGTGTGGTCACTTTTCAAATTCGAAAGAAAAATTCATATGCAAAAAACAACACCAAGTCCTCACTTAACAGTTCTACTGTTGTACTTTCACAGTTCCAGCTTAACTAAGCAAATTTTAGACTGAACAGCAAATACTGAAGTCCATGTGCTTTTACAGTATGTAAGTGCCTAATTATCAAATACTGAATTATATATTTAATACTCAAATACTACTTAAATACTGAATTGTGTACTTGTTGATATAAGAGCATTTTGCTGTCACTAGAGCCTAAAGCAGCAAAGCACCAAGTGCAACTATTGTAGCCAATAAATACATATAAAAGTTTCTATGTGAAAGCACTTATGCTGATGCCAGTGAAAGAAAAGATGAAAGACCACTTTTCTAACACCAAGCTGAAAGAAAACACCTAAATATTAAACTTTTCCATAGTCTTCAGATGCACAGGTACTTGGAAACAAAGTTGTCAAAGGAGTTGAAGTCTCTCAAGGCTGATAACAATGGTAGTGCTTATAACAAAAAAGGAGATACTTCGGAAATATTTAACTTTTCCCCCTCCTGCCCTGTTCCATTCACAAAAACAGAAACAGACAGGAACATACAAAAACCTTCTAAACAAGAAAGACAAATTTGTTCAATTTTATTACAGCATTTGTCTCTATGGCATTTCTTACTAATTGTTTTGACAACATGGATTTTTGTGAATGCATGTTTGTTTTTTAAATGATTGACATAATGAGACTTGTTATCCAGAAAAATAAATTCAGATCTTACACATCCTTTCCTATCTGTATGTATGAATGAGAGGGAGCATGCCAGAGATGAGATGAGATGAGATTTTCACCCATAGCAAAGTCAAAATGGTTTAGTGTATTTCAGTACCATTCATATCTAGCCTGGGAATTTATTACAAAATCAAATTACCTGTATGATAAATGTTCTATAATTATCAGTAAGAGTTATTTTTCAGTTTAAGGACACTTTTGGTTTGCAGTTGCATTTTACATGCTGTATGGATGACTAAATGTATATTTAAATATAAAAATTAGACATTTTTAGTTCAAATCAGTTAAACTAAAAGATCTTTCCCTTCTGGCTGCCTATATTTCTCTTTAATCCTGGTCAGCATAGGACCCTATTACAAGTAATTTGCTACTATAAGGCTGAGAAAAAAAGCTAGCCTCACAATTTTTGTCATTTTTTTCCCCCTCTTCCCCTGCAGGCTGCTACTGTTGATGGCCTTTATGGAAATATAAATTCAATCAGCAGCTGCAAATTTCATGAGACGTCCATCTTCATGCTGAATTTCTAACTGAGTGTCAAAACAATCTGTGGATTTCTCCCTGATGAAAAACACTTTGAATTGTAAATTCCTGCAATTTTCTCATGTTAGAATTTGAGCTGCACTAAAATAGAGTCAGCCCAGATATGGTGCCTGCCAGCTTGAGACAAGTAATTTTTCCTTTCATTATCTCATTCTACCATTGAAAGGGTTAAAAATAACCCATGAAAAATTACCTGTTTCTTTTTCATTTTACATAAAAAAATTAGATACCATTTTCTGTTCTTCTTAGAAGAAAATAGAAAGGCCTTAAAAACATTCCAAATGCCCTCCAATGAGTAATTTCAACCCACTACTCATTTTACTGTATTTTGCAGAAGTTAGTTGCAATAGAACTTACAGAATTTGCTATAGTGCCAAAATGTTTTGCAGAGACAGTTTGTTTCTTCTAAATTTCAACTTACATGAAATGTTGATGGAAACAGAAAATACATAAATTACCAAAGTCAAAACCTTAGCAGACTTTTGAACAGTTCACTGTTTTTTGAATACAGTAAAGCAGTAAGTTCATCATTCAATAACCTTCTTACAGTAGCTCAGAAAGCACACAGCCTACCCAGTATATTATAGCAGTTCAAGTATTTTGCTTCAGAAAAACATTTGTTTCTCTCCTCTCTAGACACTGACATGAAATATGTAAAACAACACCACTTTTCCAATTTGCAAGCAAACTAAATAGTCTGTTTATTAAATGGAAAGGAGGTAAGAAGAATTCACAAAGAGAAATTCAGTAATAAACATGATTTATCTATTCATGTAGTCAAGAACTAACTGACCTATTTGTTTTCTTCTCTCCAGGGATAAATGTTGGGGTGGGGTGGGTAGCTTACGGACCTGCACTCTACCATCACTGAAAAGAATGATAGTTTTGGATGTTTAAGTACAAATACCACATTACAAAACATAAGACTGTCTCTCAGTCTACAGAAAATTCAAAGGAGCATCTTTCTTTCGTATACACCAGACTTTCAGTTAATTATCAGAATAAGGAAAGAAACCTCAAAGGGAGCTATAGAATAATTGCCTTGCAGAAGAGTTTCAGTATACTAAGGTTTTATCACTTTATATATTTCTAGATCATTTCTTCAGTTGAGTCATCCCCTCTTCACCACCACCTCCCTCGGTTACCTGCCCTGCATTCTGGTTTATGGGAACTGGAATGACCTGAGAGTTATCACAATTCCAGACCCTCAAAACTGATCTATACAACTTCCCTGGCTGGTTTCTTAAAATTAAGTATAACTTACTGATTTAAAAAACAATAAATATATGGGAGTGTTGCTGCAAGCCTTAATACAGTTGTAGATTTTAATACATTTTTATACAGTTTTATAGTTTTTTGCATTTGAAATAAGTTTGTAACCCCTGTACCAAATACTTACGCTAGATTTTAACCTCTGTGTCACATTTTTTAAGCTTGTTTTTGTGCTAAGGGAGAGATATTAGGCTGTATTCAGATAGCTATTAGAACATGTTATAGTCAAAATACGATATTGTTTAGTCGTAGCATAAAGAGGGGTAAGAGGTACTGGAAGAACTCCAAATAGAAGACGAAATGTGATGAAAATGAGAGTGGGAGAGGAAAAAGTGGTCCTTAAGACCACTGACTCAGTTCCAAAGGGGTGTGTCAGGGGATGGTGGTTTGGGATGGTTTGTAGGATGGACAGATTGAAGGACTGGATGCATTTCCTAGATAGGGTAATTACGTAGGGTCATAAATTTGTAGAATGCTGTATGCCAGGGGCGCACGTTACGGATTGCTAAAGCTTTAGCTGAACTTTTAGTAAAAGACCTTTTCTCTGCCTTAACCCTGTCGTGGAAGTATTCTTCCCAGGAATTCCAGGCAACAGGAGCACCAGTCAATGTCAAAAATCAGATTAGTCTCAAATAAAGGCCCAAGGAAAGAATGCTGCCATGCAACTGCAGAGGGACTTGCATTAGTTAGGTGAAATCCCATGCTCTGCAAACAGGAAGGTCAAAGGGACAAGTCACTCAGAGAAAAATTACTGGGTTCCCTTTTAAACTATGCTTATTAAACTAACCCTTATACACTTGCTATTACTAGACTGTCCCCTGCTCAGTGACCAAAAAAATTCTCAACTTTGTTGAAAATGTTATTTCAACAGAACTCTGGTTTTGTTTCATGGAGTCACAACATCCAGATAAAATAATCTCAAGACTTTATTTCACTTTCATGGGGTCATATATTTATTAGGTTTAACAGCAAAACAAAAGCACACACTAATCTCTGCTCTAATACCAGTAATTTTATATAGTGAAGCACATGTTTCATAACGCACATGGTTTCCAGGCACAGGTTTTAGCTAAAAATTCTGCTAGGGTAGATAGTAAGAATGGTAATTACTGAATGTATTAGAATAGCTTTCATTATAACAGATTCTTGAATATTATTTGGTTATTTTATCTGTGGAGCCTACTAGAAAGGAAGACAGGCTTGACAAGACAATCTGATTCTCTTTCTCAAAACATCCAGAATACTACTGATAGAGCTTGCAAAGTACAGAAACTAAGAATCCATCTGAATTGTATTAATTCACAATTATTGACCTCTTATTCCTGGTCAGTGTTAGGGTTTAACTCTGTTTTGCATTATTTCAAAAACTCACCACTGTTTCTCAAAAACAATTACTTCTATTTTATCTGTATCTTCCAAGTTCTAGGCCATCACACTTTATTAATGTGCAGTGTTGAAGCACTTCCAAAGGAGAGCTGATTAAACTCCCATCTAACACATTAAAGTGCAGAATTTTCCAATTTATGTGTGGAGTCAGGCTTGCCAACTTCCAGGCATCCTACCAAAACTGAAAACATCAAAGTAATTCAAAACTTAGGGAAGAAAATGAAAATTGAAAACTGCTAATAAGCAACATAGAGATGCATAAAACAAACCTCACAGTAGTACAGATGCAGCCAATGTGATCCTACAAATTCTAGTATGTGCTATTGTGATGGGTTGTTTTT
>VXBX01001568.1:0-11962 GCA_013400415.1 Scytalopus superciliaris
ATATATATTTATACATGTACACACACCATATTGCATGTCAAGGTCAGGATCTCATCTAACAACGACTCAAATCTGTTGTTGAACACCCTTGATTTCCTATAAATACAGAATCATAGAATGGTTTGGGTTGGAAGGGACCTTCAATCCCTCTGCCCTGGTCAGGGGCATCTTCCATTAGACCAGGTTGCTCAAATCAATCAAGGTAAATTAAATTGTTTTCAGCTTGCCGTTTCTTGAGCCTGGTACTTCATCACAAGCCATTTTTCTTGAATTCTTCCCCCGCTTGCTCTAATTCCACCAGGATCTGGTTTTCTCTGACTTCTAAGCAATGATTACCTTGGTCTGCTGCTACCAACATTCCTAATGTATCTTATTCAAAAATATCTTGCCACTAGTTGACAAAAAAATTACATTCTCATTTGTGCATAATAAAGATCTTCTCAGTTGTTTATAAATGCAGAAGGATGATATTCATTGACCATTTTTGCTTCTTCTGTATCATCACAAACTCTCTTCAGCCAGCTAGTAATTATCTTTGGATTGTTTTTTTTTCCTTCCATGATACAAGAAAGTACTTCAGCTGCCAGCTCTGTGTTTGGTGTGTGAGTGCTTGGCCTCTCCCCCCAATTTTTTTGTCTTTCAAATTGTCTGTTTATATTTATATCGATTGCTGTTTGCTGTCTGAGATATGTGCCTGTTTGCTGACACCTTTCTCAGCAGGGGAACTGGAGCTCCCGTGGAGACCAGCAAATGAGCGGTGCTTCAAGGAAACGTTTTTCATTACTTTTTGTGTCCCCATTTCTTCTGTCCAGGCGGGCTGTGCTTTTGGTTTTGTTTGGTGTGGGAGTCGAGCCACCCAACGCCACTGCTCAGAACTGTGTTTGGCTTTCTCTCTGCTGCTACTACCGAGAGTGTCTGAGTGCTGTGGCAGATGGTGCAGGTGGAGAGGACTGGGAAAAGCATTTAATTTTGTATTAACAGCTTTGCGCCCGCGTGGGAGTGTTTCGGAGGCACAGCATACTCGCCTCAGAGAGCCTCTCTGTTGTCATGAGGGTCCTTTGCAGTAAGAACTGATCTTCCCCATGTGCCGTAGCAGAAAATTAACTGTGCCTCCAGCAAGTTTTCACGTGGTTTTGTTTGTTTTCCTCTTGCCACAGGCTTGGAAAAGGGAAGTACGAGGATGGTGACAGCATCAACTTGAACGACATAGAGAAAGTCCTCCCAGTGTGGCAGGTAGGTGACAAGGACAGCTGCCCTTCTGCAGCGGAGACCATCAGCGCCTTCCCTGCCTTGTGTTTCCTTAGGAAACCCTCCTCAGGAGTGGCAAATCTGCTGAGCTGTGGTCCTTTGGGGTTTGGGATGGAGATTTATGCCTGTGGTTTCAGGGGTCAGTGCTGTGCAAGGGCAGTTACCACACAGACTTTTTTGGGAGGTGATACACTGAGAACAATGTATACATGTACATATATGTATATGTGTCTATATGTACACAGGACTTTAGAAAAGGAGACTGTGAAAAGCATCAACAGCTCCAAAATAAATTGCTGTCAGGAAGCCAGCAGCACCAGTATGCTGACCCAGGTGTTTCCCTTCTGGAGTGTGCCTGTGTGTATGTGCAGTGATAATCCATGTGTGTGTTTTCTCCAGCCTATTCCTTCTCCAGATCTCTCCTTACAGCTCCGTGTCAGCAGTTTTGGTTAAATGACCTCTGATGCTTGAATGTTAGGGAATGGCAGGATGAGACCCTCAGTTAAAAAGTCAGTTTGTCAGCATCATATAATTTTCCATTATACAGAACCCCAGTCCTCAAGGACTGTCTTGGCCTAGGCAAGTTCTGAGGCTGATCACTCTCTTTTTGTTGAAGTCTCCTCTTTGCCTCCAGAGGGAAGGACAGAGACATCTCGTGTGCTGTGGTAGTATTACCCTTTTCAGTGCTGAGCCAAGAGCTCACCGGGCTTCTTGCTCATGCATCATGTGAGGAAAAGCTTTGCTCATCCGACAAACCATGTGATGATCTGCCTTACTGTTTCTTTTGGGTGAGCTACTTGGCACTAAATGCATGGAGCAGTGGAAGGAGTGGAGAAGTGCAGCTGACTTTGGCAGGGAGGAGCACTCCCTGCAGCTGCTTCCTGCTCAGTCTCTTCCATGTTTGGTATGTCTGGACTTTAGGTCACTGGGCAAAAACATCAGGTTCAGCTGATACAGAACCCCCAGTAATTCTGCAAAAGAAGTTTGGTTTCCCCAGGGAATAACTGGAAACGAGGAATCAAACCGTTTTTGGTGCGAGGAGCTGATTTTCTTCAAGAGGGTTTCAATCAGCATCTGTTAAATAAGCCAGGTCCTCCTGGTATGATTATCATCTCATCATGCCCTAACACCAGGATGAATCCTTTGACTCCAGTTGATTCATTCCAATATATACCTTAATATCTAGCTTATCTGTTAGTGTGACAACTCTAAGCTGGAAGACCTAGGGAAAATGCTGGATTTGATGTTCTGTTTGTGCCTGCGGGCAGATTCGTGCAATGCTGCATTATTTTGGAGACATGCTTACCTTGGCATATGTGTCTGTGGGAACTAGGAGCCAGGTAGTTCTGGGTGGGGATTTATGTTTTTTGATGCCAACAAGTGAAATACTTGCAGACAGCTGATCTAATCCTGACGTATCATTGTTAACTGGATTTGAATGCAATCGTGCAGCGCTTACAGTGTTTTTTCTGGTCTTTATCCCTTGTTTTAAATGGCTCTGTGGAGCAGTGTGGGGGGCACAAGGGAAAATAATCATGTGAGACTGTGGAAAGAAAATCCTTAACCTCATGTGGGGTTGTCTCAAATTGTGGCTTTTTTTGTTACATATCCTGAAGAAGAGGCTTTTCGTGTTGGAAATACATAAACTCTTAACTCTGTCTGTGTTTAAGAGCTCATGGCTTGCTTACAGCAGCCATGTGCAGACAGAGTGGGCAGTCTGAGCATTCTCCAGTGCCACTGGGGTGATCTGAGCATCCTCCCCTGCCACTGAACCAAGTACAAGCATCCTCCAGCAAGACTGGGGCGGTCCAAGCATCCCCCAGCACAACTCAGATGCAAGTGTCTTGATGCTGAGTGTACTTCAGCAGACGTAGAAGGGTTAAAAGCAGCCAGTTTGAGGGAGGTAGTGAGTCTTACTTGAGACTGCTTGGAGATTTGGGTGCCTTTGATGTTAAGGTAGGATAGATGTAGGACATGAATCTTCACCTAATCTCCAGTATACATCCAGCTCTATATATGTATCTCTACAGAGAGATGCAGTGACGTCCCTAATGGGTTAAACAGAAAATTCTGGATATCTGGTGGTTAAGCAGACTGTTCTAGGTATCTGGATGTTAATATGTCTGTGCATCAGTTTTGCTGCTTGAGTCTATCAGTAGTATTTCAATAAAATATTACAAGGGGAGCCTATGACTATTTGGCAATTAAAAGGCGCAAAAATAAACAAAAAAGCCCCCCAGACAACCTCCCCAGATTCCTCGTCTTTTGTTTGGAAATCGGAGAATGCTCCTCAGGGATGCTCTCACAGCACAGCCCACTCTGCCATCTCGTGGACATGCACAGGCAGGTGATTCTGGCTCCACAATTCCTTCACCACAGCTGGTATTTTGAAGCTTTCTCCTGCTTTTCTTCCATCTTTTCAAGGCTCATTTGTCGTGCTTGTTTTTTCTGGTAAATAGGTTTTATTTTTGCAAGCTTGATCGCTGGGAGCTCATTAGGTCATTGTTTTGGCTCAGCTCATGAGCCATAACCTCTTCATCTCTCCTTACTCGTAAAAGTCTGTAGTTAGACTCGGGTACTAATTCACCAAGGTGCTGCCAAAAAGCTACTCTTTTGAAGATAAGTATTCCCCATTCATAAGATCTGCTTTTTACTGCACACCAGGGAGGATCAGTTTTCTGCATTAGAGAGGCACAGCTCAGGTGCAGAGCCAGTCTTCATCATCTTCTCCATTTTCACCTCAGCTGGCTTGTTGAAGGTGACCACATAACTACCTTGACGTCATGAAGACGTCACAGGGAGGGGTGAGTCAGTGCCTTTTGCTTTTGCTCCCTTTGGCAAATGCTTGGAAAGGCTTTCAGACTTGGATGTGTCACAGCCGAGTGCTCCAGTCCTGGATACCAGCTTCAGACTGCAAGCCCTGGCCAAACTCTATATTTACCAGAGAAAACAACCCAAGGGGTCATGTCCTACGAATCACAGGATCATGGAATGGTTTGGGTTGAAAGAGACCTTAACCCTCATCTCATTCCACAGGGACACCTTCCACTATCCCAGGTTGCTCCAAGCCCCATCCAACCTGGCCTTGGATACTTCAGGGATGGGGCAGCCACAGCTTCTCTGGGCAAGACCCACCCCTCTCCTTCCTTTAAAACTACTGTAGCTCATGAAGGAAAGAGGAGACTGCATGTCGCAGGGACATGCTGTGAATGCAGCTGGACATGAGAGTTTTGGGACATACCCCAAGTGGTTTCTGTACTGGCATCTTGCAGTGTTTGGCTTTCAGTTTGCTGAATTCCTGCCTTCAGGATGGACTTGCCCTCCCCAGAATGCTGGGGATGTTACCTCACTGCCCAACTGCTCCTTGCCTTGTGTTTTGGAGGTGGAAATTACGTGGCACTTCTGAAAGGCATATTGGGCTTTCCTGTCATAGTGGGATAAACTTGAAAGGCAGCATGGATATCGTTTGGTTTGGCATCTTACTGCCTTGCAGCTCATCTCCTTCCATTTCCTTACCGGTTTTTGACCCTTTTTGTCATATGCTTGCTGTTACAATAAACTGCTTGTTTCTCTTCTGGCTACGATCATCATCCAGCTTCCTTGTTGGATGAGGAACAAGGGAGCAGCTCCTCAGGAGAAACAGACTCTGTAAGTTGTTCGTGTTCCTCTTAGCACTACTGTATTCCCGATTTTGTCTGAACAGGCTTAGAAACACCAGGATTCCCAACTGCGCTTGGATCCCACCTGAACTTAGGGTACCTACAGGCACCTCTGCCCACTTTCCTTGGCATCTTTCCTCATTTACAGGTATTTTCAAGTCAGGCCTCACAGTTCAGAGTAAGGATGGGACCTGTGCATGGGCTGGTCACTTGGGCTTCCTGCCCTAGGTGAGGCATGGACACATTGGGAACATGATTTGTTGCACCTCAGTGTGGAGGTCTAGGAAAGTCTGAATTTATTCCCATCTGAGGATACCTGCATCCTTTCCCTGTCAGCTCTGCAGAGTGCTTAGATGGACCAGTTCACACGTGGACTTGGTCAGATATGGAAAGGTCTCTAAGAGAGATGAAGCCAACCCAGGTGTCCAGGGAGAGAAGGGTGGGTCCCCTCTGCTGTCACTCTGCATGTGTGGAGCGGAGATATCAGTGTCCAGCACTGGTGTGAGGGCTTGCTCCTATAGCCTGCAGGTTTCTGACCCGTCCAGGATGGTGGTGGCAGGGCAACAGCTCTCTTTAGAGCTCGAGGACAGCTCTGTGGTGTTATTTACTGTCTCCATATGTAATGATCCTCTCCACGTCCTCTCTTGCCTGCTCTTTCTGCACCGCAGGGCTGGGCAGTTCTCATTTTACCCAGCACGTTGGGCAGCCCAGATCCTTCCTCTCCCAGTAGGCTGATCTGTGCTGGTGGAGCTCGGTTGGGCTCATCCCTCTGGCATCCCCTCCCACTTGGAATGGCCTGGTCGATGTGCTGTGTGCCTCTTGTGCTGTGTCCCCCTGCTGTCCTAACCAGGTCTAGCCCTGATGTCCTTTATGTGTACACCAAACCCTTATGAACAAGTTGGGATTCCTCCCTCAGAGTCCCAACATAGCAATTTCTTCTCCCCGCTCCCAGTTCCTGCTGGATTCTGTCCAGAACATGTAGGCATGACTTTGCTTTCAGAGAAGGTTTCTTGTCTGACAAGCCCATATCCCAAGGGTCTTTCCAATACTGTAACAGCTAAAACCGCTGTGGAAAGTCCCTGTCAAAGAGCCAGGGTTTACTTGAGTATAGGTCACAATGTATTGGGAGTCAGAGTTCTACTGCTGAGTAAAAAGCTTTTGGTTTGCCACGACTTCCAGTAAGGCGGGGTCTTTCTGTGGCCCATTTTTTGTTGATTTTAACCCAACTGACCATGATCATCACCTGAGATGGAGAGGGCAAACTGCTGTGGTCACCTGTAGTCCCTTCAGCATCACTCCCATGTCAGAGCTAAGGCCACCATTATCCAAGGAAACCAGGTGAGGCCACTGGCATCCGCAGAGCACTGGAGTGGAGAGGTCTGGACCAAGGCTGGCTTATCTCCCATGCAGTTCATCACCTTGCAGGTTCTTGCAGTGTCCAAGCCTGGGCTGTGGCAGAACAGCATTGTCACTGTGAGACCTGAACCAGGTTACAAACCCTGTGGGTTTTATTGGACATGCAGGAAAGGGGAGATCTTCCACTGGCTTTTTCACATTGTGATGATCTTCTGTATCACAGATTCATTGAATCATTTGGGTTGGAAAAGACCCTTAAGATCATCAAGTCCAATCATTACCCAGCACTGCCAAGGCCACCACTAACCCATGTCCCCAACAGAAATATCCACATGGCTTTTAAATCCCTCCAGGGATGGGGATCCACCCCTGCCCCATGCCAGGACTGGAGAACCCTTTCCATGAAGAAAGTTTTCCTAATGTCCAGTTTCCTAACATCATATGATAGCCTTATTCGGTGCACAAAAGAAACATAAAGGACATTTCCAAGAGCTGTGATGTTTCCATCATCATCATTATTAAAATATTATTATCATTATTATTATTACTATTACTACTACTGTTATGGTTTAGAGCTGGCTCATGATTTTAAGAAATGAGATGGGTTCTCCCTTCTCAGGGCTGGTGTTATTTTTCTGGCTGTCCTTTGAGCGAGGCAGACTTAGCAATATGGACTTGTAATTCCCTGGGGTGTATTCCCAACCTGGTGGGCATGGAGATGACTTTTATAGGTTCCTGGGGCTAGTAGTGGTCATCTAGACAGGGTTAGGGCCAGGCTGCTGTGCCTGACAGGATGGGAGGCATTGGGATGCTGTTGCACCCTGGTTGGATTAGCTGGTCAGGGGCATGGGTTTGGGATAAGCAAGGAGTGACGGTGGAAGGGGCAAGGGTGGTTTGTGCTGCAGCTCTGGTGGTTGGCTGGGTGTTTGGTGGCCGAGGGGACGGGGCTGGTGGCAGAGGGGAGCCCTGCAGCACTAGAGGGCACTGCGGCCTCGCTGCATGGCCCCGAAACACAGCTCTGCGCAGAGGATACCAGGCTTTTCCCAAAGGCTCTTTCAGAGCAGAACCCTCCCTCTGCAGGGCTGTGCCTCTCGCCCTCCACCCACCCTCACCTCTCACCAGCCAGGTCATGCTGCTCTCCATCCTGCTGTGCCCACCTCGGGCTCGATGGGCTTGTCCAGCATGGGGTAACCTGGGGCTTGCAGAGGGGCAGATTGTTTCTCTGTACCTGGGGCTGAATTTGGCCAGCACTGTGCATCCTCCTGAGCCTCATGGCAGCCCTGAGGAAGGCAGGGTTAAAACTGAAGGTGCCTGTGAGCCCCACCCGAGCCCTGTGAGCCCTGAGGGGAGCTGATACCTGGGCATCAGGTACACCCTACAGACCAGGTTTCCCATGCTGGTGTTGTGACACCTCCCCAGTTCCTCTTGGAAATCCCACTTCTGCAAATGTAATCCTCATCTCTCTGTATTTCCTATGGGATATTCCAGCAGGGCTCAGTCTGAAGCAATGCTCATCCCGCCAAGGTGTGCTGAGGGATCCTCCCTTTCTCTGGAAGTGCTTCTGCCCCATCAAGTATAGGGTGTTCCCCTGAACACCCACATTCCTATTAGTCCATCTGTCCCTGTCCCCCATCTGCTCTGGATTGTAGCCACCCCACTCTGAAGGACATGCCAGCCTCAGGAGGAGGGAGATGTCCACTGCTGGACCATCTCTGTTCCATAGATCCCAGTTTGCCAGGCACTGGTTTCTGGTAGCAACTAAGACTAATAATGGGATTTTGTCTGCTTTGCAGCTGTTCCTTGGGCCAGGCTGATGGAGGGGTAGACATAAAGAGATGGCAGGATTAGGCTGGTTTTACCAGTAGGAGCTGGTGGCTTTTGGGTTCATGACCAGGGACCAAAAGGAGATAGGAGGATGGAAGAACTGGGTAGGTAAGTCCGTTTCTGGGAGGATGATGAAGAAAGATCCTCTGCTTTGCTTTTAAGGAGTTCTCAAGTAATCTTAGACCTGTGAACTGCAGTTTTCTGGGTAATTAGCTGGTTTGGGTAAGGGAAGTTGTACAGAGGTATAATAACAACTTCATAGACATTTAAGGCTCAAAAATGTCACCACATTATGCTTTGCCTTAAACACACCAGAGAGCTACACAGATTTTTCCCAGCCCTACAGCTGACTTCCCTTTCAGAAAGTTTGCTTTTATGCAGCTATGTAATATCTAAAGCAAGCCTCAAAGGCTTTGTTTTCGTTTTTCCCAGTCCTTTTTGTAGACTAGAAAACACACACCCCACCAAATCCTGCCTGAATTTTAACTTCTCAGTGATGTTACATCTTTTTCTCCCTTGTTTTCCCAGAAGATTCATTAGAAATCTGAGAGGGTTTTTGCTGCACTGCCTTGAATTTGCTGAATATTTTCCTGAAATGTGGAAGTAATACAGAGTAATGACCAAGTTAAAGAAAAAGGTTATAAAAGTAGCAGAGGGGGAAAAAAAGAAATCTAGATTTCTAAAGATCCCGAATAAAAACTCAACGTCTCTTTGGTCAAGCAGCTATTTCTGCTGGCTTGGCTATTTCCACATCCTAATCCCCTTCCCCGCTCTCCATGAAAGACCTGAATTTTTAATAAAATAAAGGAAAGGAAGGAATTTTCTCTCTAAAAAAAGCAGGCATACCACAGGACCAGAGAAGAGAGGACGTGCACACTTCCCCGTTGTTGGAGGGACCTGCAGAGCCTAGAAACACAGCGCTCTCTAAAAGTCCTGCTAATGGGGGTTGTCCTCGTCCCTTGTCCGACAAAATAGGAGCTTAATGTTTCCTGTCACATTTATAAATTTCTTCTCAACCAGAAGATACTTCCCCACCCTTTTCTGCTGCCTTTCCTCTGATGTTATGGGAATAGAAACCAATACAATAAATGAGACCAGAAGTTCTTAAAATGCGAACTTCCTGCCTTGGAGGCAGCAGGTAAGTGAATCCCATCCAGCTTGGGGAGATGTATATATAGCTATGGGTGTAAATATAGGTATTTAGTGGCAGGATAAGTGTTTATTGCAATGCAAGGTGGTTTGCTCAAAGATTGTCATTTTAGTGGGAAATTTATTGCTGCACACGACGCCTGGATGTCTCTTCCATGGGGAAAATAAAGACTGTTTATGAAGGGATTAAATGATGTCCTTGCTCTGGTAACAGTCCAAGCTCTGTAACTCAAAGAGCTCTGTCTAGTCTCACATTCATATTGTCCCTCATTTTATGATTTTAAAAATACTTTTGGGGGTTGGGTTTTTTGAAGATCACAGAATCATAAAATGGTTTGGATTGTAAGGAACCTTAAAGATTATCTTGTTCCAACTTCTCTGCCATGGGCAGAGGCACCTTCCACTAGACCAGATTGCTCAGAGTCACATCCAGCCTGGCCTGAAACACTTCCAGGGATACTCCATGAACTTCTGTGCTGGCTCCAGAAGTGGCACCAGTGTGTGCATGCTGGCATGGTCAGTGAAAGAAAGCTCTATGGCATCCTCAAAATGCCTTTGCTGTATAGTGGGTTTGAAGGGTTTTGCAAATAGGAATAGCAAGTGGAATGTGGTCTCCACACCTTTAATCACACAGCATTGCCCCAGTGCCCGTATCTCCCAGGATTATTCCTCTTTGCCCTTCACCTGCTGGTGCTGCTGTGGAGAAACTCCTCATTGTTAGCTTGCTTTCTTCTCTTTTTTTTTTTTTTTTAAATAATTCCTGTAATGTATAAGCACAGAAACCACTGGAGAATGATAAAGCTTCATTTCTTCCTGCTTTTGTGACCTGCTTCATTATTTCATTTCGCATTGTATATTCTTCTGGGACATCCAAACAGAAAGAAAATATGTGTGCTTCTAGGAGCTGTTTGTTTCCCTTTGGATGGGAAAAGTAAGACCCTTTGGCTAGGCAAAATAAGCAGGTATCTCAGAAGACAGAGATCGCTTTTGCTTGTTAGTTCTGGGGAGGGAACTGCTGACATTCGTTCCCTCAGCCATCTGTGAGCAACATGAACCCTTAAAGCTGATGGGCTGTGTACACCTTCATTTGGCCAGCCTTCCTCTGAGGGCTGTGCACAAATACAATATTAAAATACACATTCCTTAAGTTCAGGTTGCTGCACATTTCTAGGTAAGAATGAGAAGATTTTGGGTCAGTGTTTGCATGGATGTGTTTTGAAGTTGCAGCAGAAGAGATGAGACACCCTGTCCTAGTTTTCTGTGATTGTTCCACAACAATAATCCAGACTAGAGACAGTTTTTAAGATTCAAATGCGAAGCACAGATTTGCCTTTGTTGCAATTTAAAAGAAAATGTGAGTTCAGGATGATCTCCAGGTTTCCAGCTTGATGGTGCCATCCCACCACTGCTTTTGGACTCCCTGGGCACACCACAGAATGATGGCCCCCAGCCACTGGCCCTGTGGTCAGTGAAGGCTTGGGTTTCCAAAAGCAGAGGGCTAGGGTGGGCTTTTTGAAAGTTTTCTCCATGTTTGAAAGGTTGTTCCCATCCCTGTTGCCCATGGAGCTCATTCAGCCCTGGAGGTTGGATCTTACACCTGTGTGACTGCAGGGTGCAGCCATGGTGGGGCTGTCTGTTCTCCCAGCTAACAGGCAACAGGAGGGGAGGAAATGGCCTCAAGTTGTACCAAGGGAGGGTTAGGTTGGATGGTAGGGAGCAATTTCCTCATGGAAAGGGTTGTCAGATGTTGGGACAGAGCAGTGGTGGAGTTCCCATCCCTGGAGGGATTTAAAAGCTGTGTGGATGTGGCACTTGGGGACGGGTTAGTACTGGGCTTGGCAGTGCTGGGGGATGGTTGGACTCAATGAACTCAGAGGGCTTTTCCAACCCAAAGGATTCTATGGTTGTATAATTGTATCTCTGATGTAGACGGTGCTAGGAGACATTAAGGATGAAGAAGCTTCAGGATTGCCTGTAGCTGTACAACCAACTCACCTTGAAGGCCATGGAGAACCTGGGAAGTAGGCAGGTGACTGTGGATCATGGCTGGACTTGTAGATGCAGCCAACATGCTCAAAAATCACCTCCTTGCATAGTAAATTTTCATCTGGAAACCCAGCAGTGGATTGCTGTGATAGAGTTTCCCCTTGTGGCTGATTTTGCTTTCAGTGCAAAGCAGCCCTGAGTGCCTTAAGGCTTCAGAGGCTGTTGCAGTCCCCTGTTCCCTGTGGCATCACTGCCCAAGCACCAGCAGTGTCCCAGCAGAACAGATCACCACCCTGATAAGCAGAAAGGCAAGGAGCTGGGCTCTCACTGAAATGGCATTTCAGCCAGAAAGAGCAAAAGCAGTAAAAAAGCACCCTGACCATGAGTGTGTGAGCAGCCACCTTGTCGTGCAGTCACAATATCGGTTTTCTGTTTTATTTTTTTTTATGGTTGGCTTAACAATTGAAAGGCTACACTGCGCTTTGGTTTTTCCAGTCTGCTGCATTGTGTGACCCCGGTGACTCTGAGTTAAGCCTCATTATATAATGGCGGGGTGTTTTTTTGGAAAAACTCCATTTAATCCTTCTGGAGCAGAATTTGCTGTTTTTTGTTTTCTTTCATATCGTCGTCTTGTTTCCCCCCTCCGCCTACCCCTTCCCCGGCAGGCGCACACTGGAGGCGTCAGTCTGGGAGAGCAGGGTCCTTTCTTCCCTTCCCTTCTTTTCTTTTCTTTTCTTCCC
>VXBX01001568.1:12055-35256 GCA_013400415.1 Scytalopus superciliaris
GGGGTCTGTGCAAATATCCCAGGCTGCTTCTGCTGGGGCCTGAGGGACCTGAGCCACACATGTGACATTAAAGAGAGACTCCATGAACTTATTAATCCTGCAAAAAGGAAAACAAAAAAGAAGAGAGAAGAGAATGTAGTCCCTGAGGGGCTCTATTTCTGGTGTAGTGTTACACTTGGAGAAGGTACCAATGGGTGTTTCTCATGGTGGGGGGGAAATCTGTCTAGGGAAATCATGTCTAGGTGCTCCTTTGTGATGCCACAACAGCATCTTACTGCTCAACAAGTGGCCAAATCCCCACCAAGGGCAGGTGAACTTTCGTGTGTCACCAGCGCTTAACCTCATCCATGTCTCTGCTTGTCCAGGATGGGGAATTTCTGCTGCTCCCATAGTGCCAGTGGAAAGCCTCTGTGCTGCAGGTGTGAGGTCTGCAGCAAAAGGATGGGACTGAAGGAGGCACAGCTGCTTGACACGTTGTGCTTGTTCCTGGGATTCACCAGTACCTGGAAGCACCCAGTTTTCCAAGCCACCACCTGTAATGACATGACTGCCACTCCTCAGATGCATATTACAGACCATGAAGTTCTCAGCCAGCAGTCCCTGGAATGAAAGGTCTTTGAGAAGTGCTGTGGGGCCACAGCAATGTGCCCACCAGTCCTGTCTGTCACTAAGGCCACCAGCATCTCTCTGGGGAGGATGTTGTACACAGATCAGAGGGCTGCTGTGGGTTCTGTGGAATCACGAATCTTGCAGACCACACTAGGTTCTCCCACCATAAATGGTGATACTCGTTCCAGGTGGTATCTTCCAGGCTAGATGCCATGTGCCCTCCCAGAGGAGGAGGTGGGACTTGTGTCCTTCCAAGAGAAGTCAAGTTCAACTCAATAATCCGTATCACACACTGAAGACCCGATGCATTTCCCAGAGGGAAAGTGTATGATGCTCATCAAGTTGTAGGAACCCACTTCTTTCTTCTGTTTTTTTTTTTTAGCACAACAACTAGGTAATAAGCATGTGTGACCTCCTGCCGCCGAGTCCCAGCTCGTTGGACTTTGGCACCAGGCAGTCGCATGAATCATGATGGTGATTTCGCCGCAAGGCGGTTCCTGTTGTTATTATCTCCTTGCTGTGTCGATAACGCTCTGGTGGCGATGGCCAGGATTTCCTCGCACTACAGAGCTTTCCTGAGGATCAGCCCTGCGAGCAGTGGAGGAAGTAGCCCTTGCAAGATTGCTCCTGGCTGCTGAGAACGGGGTGGCCGACTTCAAACGTACGTGCAACCTGACATGATCCAAAGCGCAGCGGCAGCTCCTCTTTTCCCCTCGCCTGCATCATCAGTGTGGGTGGGTGGAAACTCCTCTTCTTCTGCAAGTGCTCCAAGAGATGAAGCGAGACCAAACATGGTTATAAAAGCCTGTCCCAGAGATTCTCCCTGGGAATGGAGAAGGGGGAGAGTTGCCCCATGTTGTCCTTGAAATCCTAAGGGGATCCTGTGGTTGTGTCAGGGCAGGGTTAGGTTGGATTTTAGAAACAAGTTCTTCCCCCAGAGGGTGGTGGGCACTGACCAGGCTCACCAGGGCAGTGGGCACAGCACCGAGGCTAGCAGAGCTCCAGGAGGGTTTGGATGATCCTCTGGGGTACAGGGTGTGACTCTTGGGAATGTCCTGTGCAGGGCCAGGAGTTGCACTTGATGATCTTTGTGGGTCCTTTCAACTCAACATATTCTGTGATTCTGTAGCTGTCATGGCCAGGGAGGAACTTGGGGTCTCACCCCCATCCCTCTTGCAGTGCCACAGCATTGGGATTACACACACTACAGGGTCTTTTAGTTGAAAGAAAAACTACTTGTAGTTCAATTTATAAGTGCTTAGGCAAACAGATTTTTTTTATTTAAACTCTTCTCTTCTTTACAAGTGCCAGTGTTTGAAGGTAAAAGCAAGTAAACTGTTGGTTCTTCTTTCAGCCCTGGTATTATGTTGCTTTTCTCCTGGTGCTCTCTGATCCCTGCACACAGTGTCTAGCTTCAGGATTTTGGTGGTGCTTCCCAGTAGAGTAATAAATGACAATTACATGGGCTGTGTTGGCCTTAGTGGAAGGCAGGTGAAGTGTGAAACATTTCCAAGACTGAGTGCCTTTGCTGCTGTTCCGAAGAACTAGTTCCCAGCTGCCCATGGCCAGTGAGGCCACAAAAGTGGAGTGCAAGTAGCTCCAAGGGTTGCAAGTGTACCTGAAACTGGGAACCTGCTGCGTTGAGAGGTGGAGCTCTGTGGCTACTTGACCATCTGGACGTTCCTGTCCAAAGGAGAAGGAAACTGTCTTCTTTGGCTTCTGCTTGCCATGTCTTTTCATGGTGCAATTTACATATGAGGCACGACTTTTGAGAGTTGTTGGTTCAGGAAGAGCAGGGCTGCAGAGCAGCTGCCGGTGGCTGTGCTCTTCTGGGAGGTCTAAGGTAGCTTCCCTCACATGAGATTGGGTCAAAAGGAAGGTATTGTGGCAGTGCAGAAGTTTTTCTTCATGTGTTGCAATGAAAATTGATATCTTAGTGGTCACCTAGGGTGGTTTGCAGTTTGGATGGAGTAATCCAGGCATCTTTCATAGGTGCTTTTCCAAAGGTACCTGGTTATTTGGTGCTTTTGCTGTGCTGAGCACAGGTAAATCAATTGTTAATGCCCTGGTGGGAAGGACTGACTGTTCAGGGGAAGAGGGTAATGCAGCAAAGGACAGTTAGAAATAAATTGGATGGGGATGGGTACGGAATGGGAGTGGGACTTCGTGATGTTCCACTAGTCCACTGTCAAGCCTAGGTGTGTTGCTGCTGCTTGGTGAGAGTAGTCCTGTTTCTGAAGAAATCAACAGAAAATCTCCACCTTTCTGTCCAGGTTTGTAATCTTCTGCTTGTCTCTTTTGTCTGTGTCTTCCAAGACTTGCCAGGGATGCCTGTTTGGAGTGGTTGCCTCTGTGCCAGGAGGACCTTGGCTCTGCCAGACCTGCCCACATACCCACAGCCACCGAGGTCCTAGCATGGGGAGATTCAGTTGAAATAAAACATAACATCTCATATGAAAGGGCATGGAAGGCAAAAAATTAAAAATAAAATAAAAAAAAAAGCCAAAACAAGTCCTGCAGGTGACCTTTCTCCTTCCACCAGAAGTGTCCACCAAGTGGCTTTTCAGAGGTTAACACATACCCGAAAAGACCCATCCAGGGGACAGGTGCAAGGAGGCTCCTGCCCTGGGGGATAAGGGCTGGAGAAGCTGGGAGTTTCTGCTGGAGCTTTAAGGAGTGTCTCTGGGCTGGGAGTTGTGTACAGTAGGAGCAGTCATCAGCCTCTTCTTACGTGCACCTCGTCTCACGGGGTCGGATCGCTTCCCCCGTGGAAACCATCAAGAATTTCCGTTATTTCCTTTCCTGAGGCTTTGTTTGGGTGGGGATTTCTGGAAGGTATTTCACAGGCAGGTATAATTAAAGAAAGATATGCTTTGCCTGGAGGCTTGACAAGGTTTCTTTAAAGCCAGGCCTTTAGCGTGGCGGCAAAACAGAAACCATTTGTTGCCTGGCCCGATGGAGAGGAGGTTGGGGAAAAGGGGGAGCTAATCAGCTGGGAATCATCCCAGTTAAACACTGCACACCAGGGTTAAGACCCTTATCCAGCAAATCCTTGAAATATGTGCTTAATTTTAAGTCCCCTGACTTCAGTCTGTTTACTCTTGTGCTTAACTTTAAGCATGTGCCTAAGTGCTTGGCTGGCTGTGGGCCAAGGCAAATAGTGGACTTAGGAGCAGATTCCCATAAAGTAAATGCTTTACTGGGCTGAAGTTCCATGGGACAGCGGGTGTCATAGCAGGTCTGGGGTGATGGAAGGGCATGGTGCTGTGTATCCAAGCTTGGTCAAGTCACTCAGCGTTGGGTACCACCTTACAGGGAGCATCCAAACAGTGTAGTCTCTGAACAGGTACCTGAATTTCAGCGTCTGTATTTCCCAGTTTTGAAGACATCTGCCTCATCCGTAGCCTTCTGTACACCACTAACAGTGGTGTACATCCATTTTTTTTCTCTTAATTGAGAGAAAGGAACATGTTAGTGGAGGAAAATAATCTTGATTTTATCATCAGAAAAGGAAGGAGAGCAGATTTTATGACCTGACTAATAAATCTTCATAGGAATTCGTGTGGCTGCATTAACACAACAAAAAGGACTCCTGTATTAGCACAAGCTTTTATAATGGCTTTATCTTCTTCTTTCCTGTTCCAAGCTAATTCCTGAAAGCCTTCTTCTAATCCCCCATTTTGCTCATCCAGCCTGGACTTCTTAGAACGGCAATGGGGTTTTTTTCCCTCTATTTTTAATCTACAAATGACAGCACTTGAAGCTAATAACTGCAGACGTGGCACGCACGAGAACGAAAAGCCACCACCAGAAAACAAGGTCTGTGTTTTTGGAAAACACCAGTACCAGGGGTTAAGGGAAATCTGCAGCTGGAACAAATACAGCACTCGTCCAACTTCCTCAATAACTCTGCCGGGGGAGCGGGCAGTTGCCAAACGAAGGAAGCGTGGTTAGCCATCGAGTCTTTGAATGCAGCTCCGTTTCCCTCTCAAACCCATGGAATTTATATTAACCTCCAGCTTTTCTTAGCTGGTGGGAATTATTTTTTTTATTATTTTTTTTTTTCCTTGAGGAAAAGCCTTGCTTTCGTTGCTTTGGTTTGCGGGAGGAGTGGAGGAAAGACAGTTCTGCTCCCCATGCCACGCTCTTGCTGGCCAGAGGCCATGGATGCTAAATGGATAATTTCTGGCAGTGATAAGGAGAGAAGGGCTGAGGCTGCCAAGCACGGAGTCTCAGACATCTGATGGCTTGGTTTTGGGAAGGGCAGGCTTGAGAGATCCCGGCCTGCTGTGTTGTCTCTGATCCAGGCAGGGATGCAGGGACGAGGAAGGAGCATTTTGTACGTGGGTGTTTATGGAGTGGGCAAAGAGCAGTATCATGGAATCACAGAATGGTTTGGGTTGGAAGGGACCTTAAAGTTCATTTGTTTCAACCCCCTGCCATGGGCAGGGACACCTTCCACTAGTCCAGGTTGCTCCAAGCCCTGTTCAACCTGGCTTTGGACACTTCCAGGGATGGATCAGCCACAGCTTCTCTGCCCAACCTGTGCCAATCCTTCACCACCCTCACAGGGAAGAATTTCTAATCTCTTATCTAAATCCACTCTCTTATCTGTGTGAGAATGCCTGTGAGAATGTCTAAAACCGCTTTCAGTGGATACTTGTCTACGTAATTTAAGGCTACTGGAGGGCTATCCAGGTGAGTGTAGAATGTAGCTTGGGAGACCTCATTTTGCATCCTGGGGCTGCTATGGCATCCCTGTGTGACTTCAGAGCCACTGTGAAGGCATAGCACCTGTGGGTTGCTAATGGGTGTGGTGCTGATGGAGATAGGCAGGAGTCCTGGGCAGAGAAGGGAGTCAGCTGAATGGACATGGGGCACGTGCTGGTTGCCAAAATTACCATCTCTCTGGTAGCAAGCATTTTGACACCCACTTCCCAGTTGGTTATCACACAGGGCATCTTCAGTTTTCCTGTCATGCTCTACTCTGCTCATTCCCTATAGTGGTCTTGATGGCCACTGTCTCAAACCCTCTCCAGCTTCTGGAGCTGAGCCCATCATACAGGCCCAATCCTGCCAACAAGGAGGGCATCCAGGAGATTAGAAAGCAGCTGAGAAAGCTGTAATGAGGAGGGGCAACATGATACAACACACTCCAGTAGGCAAGGTCTTCGGTGTTGGTCACTTGACACATGAAAATACATCCAGGAGCTGTGTTGAGTTTTGGTACTGGTTCTTATGGAATCATAGAGCTGTTTAGGTTGGAAAAGGCTTCTAAAATCAAATCTGACTGTGAACCCCTCTCTGCCAAGACCACCACTAAACCATGTCCCCAGGTGCCACATCTACAGGTCTTTTAAATCTCTCCAGGGCTGGTGACTCCACCACTGCCCTGGGAGCTGGTACCAGGGCTTGACAACCTTTTCTGTAAATAGATTTTTCTTAATATCCCATCTCAATCTCATCTTTTTTGTCTCTGCTTGGTTCTGTTGAGACACCTCAGGGTGTGTCCTCATGACCAATGTGAAATGAATTGAAGAGGCTTCACCCAGCACCTGGCAGTCAGTACAAAAGCAGCTGTAACTTCTGCTTTCTCTGGCAGGAATAGCTGATGTTTGAATGATGCCACTGTGTTTGGAGCTGTTGTGGTTGACATTCAGCCTTTGCAAGACACGGGAGAATGGTTGTGGCCATCTTGCTGCCTGTCCTGTAGTAACTTTGGATAGAAAATATGCTTTCAGGATGCCAGATCCACTTCCAGATGTAACATTTGGACACTGCAGTAAAGCAGCTACAAACATGCTTTTCTTGCTCATCCTTGTTTTACTGTTCAAAGTAGCCTGTGGCTCTCAGAGGTCTGCAAAACATCAGTGAAAAACCACCAGTGTAATTAATATATGATGTGATATGACAGATACTCTGTGGCAGATGCATCATGTTTTCTGTGCTTTTCCCTGCATTAAAACCCATTACAGCAAGAGGGATCCTAGATCCTCAATTCATAAAGGGAAAATCCTGGGAGGGATCAGATGGGCACTCCAGAAGCAGTTTCTTCTACCCAGGTGCAAACTGGCAAGGAGAAAGTCAAACCCTTGTGTTGCACATAAGGGACTTTTCAAAGGGAAGAATAAGGTTTTTATGGTATTAAACTGGCATTTGCACGCTGGGGTATTTTCCAAGCTGGGGTGGCTGAGACATGGGATCCTTGCTTGCTCTCTCTGGGCTGAACCAGACTAAGCAGCAACTTTAGAGAGGGAAAAAGACATCTCTCTGTGGAACAGTCCTGGTGAAAGTGGATTGGCTCTGTCTTCAGTCAAGTGCGAACAGGAATATCTGTTGTGGAAAAGTGTTTCCAGCACAATACAAGGGAGTTGGAGAAGGAAAGGACCATGTTTCAGGCTATGAGAACAGTCTACTGGTGGACCAGGAGGGGCTGCCACCACCATGACTCTGTTCAAGTTGATGCCAAAGTTCCCTTTTGCTTTGGTAGCACAGTGTACGGATCGCAGTGTTGCAGATAATTACAAAAAAAAATGCTCATTGAATTATTAACTATTGCCTGTGATCTTAGGGTGTTGAAAAAGTTCATGCCCTTGGAAGGCATCCAACAGGAAGTGCCAAGGGCTGAGCAGTGAGAAAGTCCTCCTAGTGCCTCTGCATCTACCCATGATGAAAGAAAAGAGAAGCCACCCCTTGTGTGTAAAGTTGTGAAGATGTCACTCTGCAAATGAAGGGGTTTCACTGCTGCTGGGAAATCCTGGGACCTTGCATGTTCTGAAGTTCCTTCAGGCTGAAGCCCCAGTCCATCCAGGAGAAGAGGATTTTTGAAGGCTTGGTTCTGGGAATTGCACTGATGGACATGGAAAACACAGGCTGAAATGAAAGCATACTTGGATGCAGCCCTTATCACCTGCCAGGAGTGATGCTGAGGTTCGAGCACAGCTGGCCAGAGGAGGCTGTGCCAACACTGGGGATTGAATAGAGACCCAACAGCTTAGAGGTGTCCTGGGCTCTGGTCCGAAACTCCCTGAGGTCCTGTGGGGTCTGTTTGAAGGTCACCTTAAAAATTAATTGAGAAGGCCCCTGTTGCACCTGCAGGTCTTTTCCTCATGTCACCATCCACCACAATGGGAGGTGCTGAGAGTGGATGGTGCTTAATCTTTACTAAAGAGCCATGATCAAACATAAAAGTGCACAAATGAGGGTGGTAGGCTTTGAAAGAGACAAAGGAACATGAAAAACCAGACTGGGGAACATGAAGAATATGGAGGAAAAGCATATTTTAAAGAAATGTGAGGTCCCAGAGGGACTGAAATAGCTCGAGTTATAAATATTCCCATAGCAACCTCACAACACTTTTAAATCCCAGCTAAAGCAGTTCTCTCCCCACCATACTAGTGCAAGACAAGGAATATGTAGGAAAAGGTTTTCAGAGTAGAGCAGTCCTTTCTCTGCTTGGGCTTGGGCTACCTGGACAGACTGCAAACCAAACAGCAAGTCTGCTGCCTCCTGATCTCAAGTGATGTGGTCATTGTTTATTCCCAATACTGGCTGGAAAAGGCTCCCTTTTCCAGGGAAAAGCAAACCCAGGTCATCAACAGGATTTATTTTAGTGATTCTTTAAATATTCTGCATTTAAGGACTCCAAGCAATAGTGAGGTTATATCTATACTTGCTGGATAAATGCATTTATTTATGGATGGGATGCTTTACTGCTGACAGTACAGTTTGTTTTTAAGCCTGACCAGGGTAGAGGAAATACATACAAATAAACAATAAACCTAAACAACACTAAAATAACATCAGTTAAAACAATTAGAGTTACTTCCACTCACAAAGTATTGTTCCCATTTTGCTATAACATGGGAAAAACTCCATTTCCTAAGTCAGCTTGTAACTGATCTGGGATTTGTGGATTCTGGTAACAAAAGGGGATTTCTTTTGTCTGTTATTTATACTCTTCCTATGGCACTGTGTGTCCCTGTTGCCGTGTCTGGAGCACCCTGTCTCAGTGCAGCAGTGTCTCCAGCCTGTCCCCATCTCAGTGGCTTAGCTGGGCCTTGGTGGCACTGGTCGGGCTTTTCTTCCTGCCCATCCTGGTTGTGCTGATGTGTACGTGTGTGTTTGCAGAGGTAGTTCCTCCTAGGAGACTTTGTCCTGGTTTTTAAAGTTTTATTATCTCTGAATTATGTATAGTTCAGGAGCTTAGGGGCCAAGAGTTAAAAATAGACCCCGGAAAACTCGCTGTGAGTAATCAGCAGAAGGCGTTGAGGAAGGTTCGGGTTATGTTTCACTTGGGATGCTTTGCCTAATTATTCTAATGCTTTAATTGCATTTGCATCCTTCACCCCACACAGGGAGTTTCATGCTGGGTTGTTCTGCTATTCTCCAAGTCTTTTGTGTCATCCCAGAGCTGGCTGCAGACAGATGAGGTGGGACAGCCTAGCTGTATTCAGTGCCACTTTCAATGCTGTCTTCCCTCTAGCCATGTGTCTGCTCTCTGCCAGGAGAGACACCAGGGAGAGGTGGTGGGACAATAAGGGTCCACATGATACTACTTTGGGTCTGGGACTGCATGTGTAGAGTCTGTAATTGATGAAAACACTCACCATTGTGTGACAGGGATCATGTACACCAGCATTAGCATTCAGCATTAACCCTCAGCACATGGGAGTCCAAGAGGTTGTGTCCTTGGGGAAACATGGGAGGACAGACCCCTATAGGGAATAGTGCTGGTGTTTTTAATGATAACTAAAGAGTGATATTTAGCTGTGGCAGTCCTGATCACAGCCACAGATGTCTCTTCACCCTAGGGTTTTTTTGGAAAAAGTCTCCTTCAGGGTCCTCATCACTGAGGCAAGTGTGCTGTAGCTGTATGTTCAGCTTTTGCTGGCAGTCTGTGACTATGGTGTAGTCCCCAAAGATGCAGTTAATTAGGAAATCCTCCAGACCAGGACATCTCCCGTGGAATGACTTAGAATCATAGAATCATAGAATGTCCTGAGTTGGAAGGGACCCAAAATGATCATCGAGTCCAACTCTTGGACCTGCACAGGACACCCCAACAATCCCAGCATGTGCCTGAGAGCATTGTCCAAATGCTCCTTGAACTCCTCTTTGAGACATGTCACATGATTCATCAGGCAAGCACATCCTACTGTCAAGGTCCCACAGAGCATCCTTTTCCACCACAGGAAATCCACTTTGCCATCAGTGGTGGCAAAGCTGGGAGAGTTCTGCTCCTTTTCCAGCTCCTGGGTGCCTGGCAACTAATTCCTCTTTGTCAGCCCTGTAGTTTAATTTAGCCCTGGCTCCAGTGATTGAGAAGAAAGGTTGTGGGACCCGTGTGTGCTGTGTTGTGAGTGAGGAAGGGTGGGAGAGGCACAACCACCAGGTATTGTATGGATTTACCTGCCCTTTGTCTTGTGTGGGGAGTATTTTGTAGAAGTGTTGTACTTCCTATTCCATGGATGTAGAGCACTGACTGCTTCCTTATTCATAAGCATTCTTATTGTAAGCATTATAAGCTTTCTTATTGTAAGCATCTTTCAGGGAAAAAAATTTAATAGGTTGCAATTTGAAGGAACAGATTTATCACTTACATTTTAGCAGAGAGGAAATAATTTCCATGTGGCTTCCTGAGAGTGTTTGGTGTTCTTCCATGGCCTCCAGACCAGGTCAAGGCTTTGGTTTGTGCCTCAGCTGTCTCCTTTCAAGAGGTAAAAAATTCCCCTGGTGTGAGAGAGGAGAGTGACAGCCCAAATCTGTGGGAATTCCTGGAAGGGGAAGAAGCAAGTGGCCTCTAAGAAGATAGCTCTGCAGGAAGTGCCCACAGGACCTACGGATGTTGATACATCACTGAGTCATAGAATCACAGAAAGGTCTGGGTTGGAAGGGACTTTAAAGCTCACCATTTTCCAATGCCCCTGCCGTGGATAGGGACACCTTCCACTGGGATGACCTCCACTAGAAATGATGGCATTGGGTGAGTAGAGGTGATGGGGATACAAGCACTGTGAAGGTGTTATTCATGTGCGGTGGAATGCCTGGGATGGTTGTACTGAATATTGGCACATTCAACCCTGTAGGCACCAGGATTGTGGCACTGGCACAGTAGAAGCTAAATATATGTGCAGCTCTGTGCTGTCTCAGGCTTTTCCTGACATGGATAATTCATCCTATAGGCAGATGAAAGCCTTATCATGGGGTGGTGCTTTTCACTGGGTTGGTTTCTGCTGACCATTTCTTAAACCACAATGCATTTATCTTTTTACACACCTTCCAACCCTGGTATTTCTGTTGTTGCCTTTGCACAGGCAGATGGGGTGTCTTTGGGGCTACTGTGATTCCAGCCCCACCTCACCCTTCCCACTCCCCCAGAAAGCAAATCCCACCCTGAACTTTGTGTGCCATAAAACCCAGTGAAACTCCCAGCTCCTACTTCAGGCCTAATAACCTGTTTGTTCAGTTCTGGCCTTCTGCAACCATTTGTTTAAGATAAGCAAGGCTGGATGTTTCTTGAGGGCACAAAAGGCTCTTCCAGATAAAGCTCCTGCGGACTGATCCTGCGATATGGTTGGATAATTACTTGTCCTTCTGTCATCACCTGAGCACTGTTTTTTCCCATCAGTCTAGTTGCTCTTCTCAACCTTTTGTTCATTTTCAAGATTTCAGTCTTACTGTTCCCTTTTCAGGCATCTTCACATGCTTGAGCATCACAGGCTAGGAGTGTCTGTGGAAGAGACTGAATAAGCTGGTATGAGTGAGGACAGCTACTTTGTGGGGTGCTTCACATCTGAAAGTCAGGCTGTGTTAGACATGAAGACCATGGGGATGAAGGACTGAACCTAAACCTCCAGTAGCCCCTTGAGTCTTTGTGAAACACACCACAGGTTTGGCCACCACAAGCAACTGTTGCCCTTCAGAAATGCAGAAGTGGAGAAGGAGGGAGGGTGCAGGTTGGTCCCAAAGGACCCTCCCATTTCTAGGGCAGTTGTTGTCAGATGCCAAAGAAGTTGCTGTAATTTGCTGCCTCAGCATGGTCACAGAAATAAAAACCCCACCTCATTTCTCCTATGCTCTGGAGCCAGGCTGGGAGAGCTGGGGGGGTTCACCTGAAGAAGGGAAGGCTCCAAGGACACCTGAGAGCCCCTTGCAGAGCCTAAAGGGGCTCCAGGAGAGCTGGGGAGGGACTGGGGACAAGGCATGGAGGGACAGCACACAGGGAATGGCTTCCCAGTGCCAGAGGGCAGGGCTGGATGGGATATTGGGAAGGAATTGCTGGCTGTGAGGGTGGGCAGGCCCTGGCCCAGGTTGGGCAGAGAAGATGTGGCTGCCCCATCCCTGCCAGGGATGTGGAACTAGGTGGTCTTTAAGGTCCATTCTAACCCAAGTCATTCTAGGTTTCTACCAATTTACCATCACCAGTAAAAGACGCAAAGCTGGTGCCTTCCTCCATCTTCTTCAGATGTTGATGCTGCAAAGGAGGCATGAGAAAAATTATACCAAAGCTCTTTCTTTTAGTAGGGTAGCACTAAACCCGACTATTTCCTTTGTCTGTTCCTGCCTCTCTTCCTCCTGTCACTCCCAAGCCAATATCCCACAGGTTACTGGGCTGAGATGTGGGGTGGGATCAGCTGAGGGGTGTTGCTGGGGAGGGGCAGGTATCGGTGGGGGAATAGGTGGAGGTTCTTGGGTTGCTGCAGATTGCCAACAAGATCTTGAAATCTTTTTATTTCTTCTTTCATTAAAATTTGATGTAAATGGGTCTGGGGCAGCAGAGCTTTCTGGATTCTCACAGGCGGACGGACAGGGCTGAAGGTTGGATAGACACCTTCATTAGGAAGGTGAAGCACAGAAACCATGCACATGGGCTTCAAACCTGCTCCCTCTGACCTCTGTTTGCAGCAATTCCAGCAGGTGAGATTTCCCTTGGTGTGTGCTGGCTGACCATATGACAGTTATCTCAGTTTGACAGATGCCACCTTCTCCAAGAGTTGGTTTCCCTCAAAAATCTAACAATATGTATGCACATCACAACATAGCTATCTCTTGGGAACAGGCCCAGGGAGCAGACCATTCCTGAGCAACCTTTCTTTTCCAGAGCTTTTGGTCTTTCTTGTTGGAGTGTGTATGTTAATGGTTTAAATTGCAATGTACATGCATTAGAAGCCCCATGGGTGTCTCGGGTTCTGCTCCAAGATTCCCACCACACAAACCACAGAGTGTTTCACTCCAGAATTGAAAACTACCCCTATTAGCAATCTTTCCTGTGACCATGGGCTGCTTGTACTTTGCTTTTTCCACACCCCGTACTTCCAGAACCAGCAGCACTGCGATACTGGTTTGTTACCTTCTCCAGCATCCATGTGGGAAAGAGACCAAAGTGATTTTGCTGCCCACGGAGGAGTTGCTAACCTGTCTATGAAAACCATGAGCACCTGAGTTTGATGGTGTCTGTGGCCCAAGCAGAAGCCAAAACCATCCCTCATGTATGAGTCTTCTCATTGACCCGTTGCAGAGCAGAGAGTGACCTCCTGCCTTTTTGAGACACTTCCCTTTGGAAACCTTCAGAGATTTTGGCTCATAAGGAATGTGTCTGCTGAAAGGTGGAAGAGCTGCATTTCAGGTCCATGTTGCCCTCAGCATGCTGGCCCTGCTGAAAGCCCTTCCACTGCTGTCCTGCATGACTGTGGTGGGCAGCAGCCTCGGGGCAGGAGCCACGTTATCAAAGCTCTCACCATTCCCTGGGGATTCTGCCCTGTCCCCACCCACCCATCACCTTTGGTCTTCTCCGGCCACTCCGCCCTACTCGCAAGTTGCTGATACTTCCTTTTACATCAGCTCACTGCACAAAAAGTCAACTTTTCTGCCTTCCAAATTTAGCTCTGTTTAGGCACCAAAATAGACAAGAGTAGGGATCGGTGACTGGTTTTTTCCAAAACATTGTCTCATGACTAGGACTAAGGAAAGGAACTGCTCGGCTGGAGAAGGGAGATGTTTGATCTTCTTACTGGGGACATGAAGTTCTCCTCTCCTCAGGCACAGGCAGTGTCCAGGAGTGCTCCGTGGATTAGGATCTTATTCCCATGTAGTTAATTCTTCTTTCATATCGTTGATGTCAGCTACTGGTGGGTAGAGGTCTGAGGAAGCACAGGGATTCTCTGCAAGGAGGACATGTGGGAATGCACTACTGTACATACAATTTCTGGTTGGCAAGAGCAGAGACTTTAATGAGGGCTTCGCTAGAGGAAATTGGTCCTTGTGTTCTGCAGAAATACTTTCATTTTTCCAAGGTAATTGTATTTACATGTGTGTCTGCAGTGCAGCTTCAATTCTTAAGAACACCCCAAGCTTTAGCCTGCTGCAGTAGAACAACATTTAGAAGCAGCCTTGCTGATTATTGTACTATTTTTAGTCTCATGTCCTAAACTAGCACGGCTGATGAGTGTCTCCTCCTTCCCTTCCTTTTCTCATTTGGTTTGGTATCCATTGGGCAATTTCAAGTAATTTTTCAGAGGAACAGAGATCTCTGCAATATTTAGCTCCTCTTATGCATTCGGTGAAAATTAAGAATTGGGAAAGTAAGTGATGAGGAAGAAAGACTCAAGCCACAGCCCTCAGTAATACAGAAGATTGAATATGAGCAACCTGATCTAGTGGAAGTTCTCTTTGCCCATGGCAGGTGGGTTCAAACTGGATGATCTGTAATTTTCCTTCTAACCCAAACCATTCTAAGATTCTATGATTCTGAGCTGTTATAGAGTCATAGAATATCCTGAATTGGAAGGAACCCACAGGGACCATCAAGTCCAACTGCTGGCCCTGCACAGGACATCCCACCATGTACTTCCCCTCTAGATCCCTCACCATTGTCATAGCCCTTATCTGGATGTTTTCTAATAGCTTTATATTTGGACTTGGTGAGTTCTTTATTGCTTGAAGTCTTGAGGAGTGAAGGTCTCTGAAGAGGAAGGCTCCAACTGCTGTAGGACTTGTAGGGTTGCTGCAGTGGCAATTCCTCCAGGCTTTTTGCAGATGGTCAGGATGGATGGTCACAATAAACCCTGTTAGTCTTTGACTCTGTGGTGCTTCCCTAGCCTGCATGCCTAAATTCATTGTCATTCCCAGCAACTTTTTTCCTTCATTACGTGTTCCACCAGAGAAACTCAAAATATTATTGTCTCAGTAACCAGTACAAAAATTAAGTATCATTTTTAAAGGCTCCTCATGCGGGGAGAGAGGGACTTTTTTTTAAAGTTGGTGTGTTGTGTTGTCATGCCAATGTCACAAAGCTGCTGCTCAGTGAGACACATCCCCACCCAGCCCTTGTCCTTGGCCAGGCTGCTCTCTCATGGCCCCTCATATGTGGTGATTCACCAGCAGTGGCTGAAACTCCAGACTGAGATAGATTGCGATGGAAATAAAAGGAGTGACTTTTACAAGGCTTTTATTGCCAGCTGGGGAAGTGCAATATATGCATAAATAAAATTCATTATGGTTATGACAGCTCTGTGGTCCCTGGAAAATAAATAATACTTTGGACTTACGCAGGGCCTTTCATCCAGGAGCCTCAGAGCAATTTGTGAACATTAGTGGAGCCTCATCATGCCCATAGTAGGATGGCAAATACAGCATCCCCCTTATCAGATGAACATACCACGTCAGAGTCGGCACCTTCAGTGGAAAGAGGACACTGGACAGACAGCAACTGGAGTTACACACAGCTCTTCCACTGCCTTGGCTTAGAATCAGAATCCTAGAATGGCTTGTATTGGAAGAGGCCTTAGAGATCACCTTGTTCCAAGCCCCTGCGACAGGCAGGGACACCTTCCACTAGCCCAGGTTGCTCTAAACCCCATCCAACCTGACCTTGGACACTTCCAGGGATGGGGAGTCCACAACCTCTCTGGGCAACCTATGCCAGGTCATCACCACCCTTATAGTAAAGAATTTCTTCCTAATTCCTAGTAAAGAATTTGTTCTTAGTATGTAATATAAAACTCTCTTCCTTCAACTTGGGCTTGGGCACAGCATTTAACATCCTTGTCATCTCAGCTGCATCCAGTAAGGTGGATTCTGCCTGTCCTGGTGCTGGTGTTGTGGCTGTTCCCTTCCTGCTGGCATGAGGGCACAGATCTGCCAGCTGTGGCTCCTGCTGCCTTTTTCCAATATCCTCAAAATGGTGCTGAAACAGACATTTATACAGCAGGGCTTTGGGTAAATATACAAAGGAAACAGCCCAGGGAAAGTGGTTGGCTAGGTGGACCAGGGTTATGTGTAAAGTGGGTGAATTCCCTGTCATTGGTGTGTGCTGGTCTCTATACGTTTGTGATCCAGTTGTTTGCCCCTCTTGCTTTCTCCCATACAGAAATTTCAGAACCTCATTCCCTGCTCCTTGAAGGCCCCGAGCGGGTACAACAAGTCTGGGGTTTCCAGACCTGCTTTTGTAGGGTCTGGGGTGTTGTAAGGATGTGTGGATGGGAGCTGTTCCTTTTACCACGCTCACGTGTGGGTGCACGGCTCTGTCCCACTCCGACCCCTTCCATGTTGATGCCCCCTGTGCCTTGGAGCTGATTGCTGCTTCTCCCTCTGTTCTGCAGGGTTACCATCCGTTGCCTCATGAAGCTGAAATCGCACACACCAAAAAACTGTTCAGAAGGAGGAGGAACGACCGGAGGTAGGTGAAACCTCTTTAATGTTTGCTTTTTAATCTTCTCTTCCTCGTTGCACACCTTCCTCCACTGTCTCATGCAGTGACTTTGGACAGGGCTGCTGCTGAGCAGCTCTCAGACCTAAATAAATATATAAACCCTTATTTGAGCACTAACCTCCTGAAAATGCAGTCTGTCCATCCCCCTGGTTTGTCCTTTAAATGTGGGATGTGTCCTATATTGCTCCAGCAGTATCTTAAGGACCTTCCCTTCCCCTTGTACTTATTCCAACATAGCCAGATCCCCCCACTTGTATCAGAAGAGGCAGCTGGCAGGCTATTATCTGTTAAAGCTTGAGTCCTTGGGATTTGCTTCCTCTTTTTCTATTTAAAAGCAAAATTGGCTGACTTTCAGGGTCGCCTGAAAAGTGGGAATGGTTTGGTTAAGAGAGGGTTGCAGTGAGCCTCGGATATCTGTCTGTGGGAAGGAGTGTATGAGCTAAATAGGCAGCTGAATTCCCGTGGCATTGATGATTTCAATCCATTGAGTTAATTTAATTGTGTTGATTGGATATTTAATTGTGTAAAATGCATATTTAATTATTTGAGGGCATCAAGAGCCCTTGATAGGAATTGTGACTATGATTAAATGTGAAAATAAGGAAGGAATGAGGGAGTTAGTTGTTACATGTAGCTTTATTTCCGCTGACTTTTTCTGCTATGGCTGAGACAACACATCCAGCATTTCTAAAACAAGGAATTTGCAAGCTGATTGAACAGGAGGAAAACTGGCCAGTGTTTTCTCCAAGAATGAGCTGAAATCTGTGCCTGAGCTGTCACAGGGGGGATTTTCAGTGAAGTCCTGCAGACGCCTTGTAGTAGTTGGAGTGTGTCCTCAAATCACTCTGTTGTTTCTCAGAGCAGCCATGATGGAGTTAACTCTATGTGTGGTTTGGTTTTCCCAAATTTTACCAAGTGACCAAAAAAAACCAGCTGAAAAGAGTTTTCTCAGGCATCCTACAAACATTTTAATGTGGGCAGGGCAGTTCATGAGTAGCAAACTCCGTTTCCTCTCCTCTTTGGGATGCCCTGCTTTTCTCTTGTATGCAGTTTAAAAGACAATTCAGTCTTATGATTTAGGGGGAAAGAAATAAAGCTCTCATTTCAGCTGGGTTGCAGCCCGGTGATCACCAAGATGTGGTTAAAACCAAGCTGAAGTCTGCTGTGTTGCAAAAGTGGGTTCACTTGAAGCACTGGGCTGGGCTCCCCGAAAACCACAGTGGAGATTGGAGCATCCTGCTGCCATCTCACCTCACTGAGCAGGTCTTCCTCTGCCATCCAAAGAGTGCATAATGCTTTGGGAGAGGAGAGCTTCAGAGCCAAGGGGTCTCCTGCCTGAAGCCCCATGCCCAAAGCTGCAGTGAACCATGAACTGTTGGTTCTTCCCTCCTATCCGAAAAACCTGCCACTTGGAGGGATCACGCCAGATGTGCATTTCTATTTCTTTTTCTCTCTGGTCCCTTGAGATAAGCTGTCACAGACAGCATGCTTGCCTCTTGCACAGATGGCAAGGAGGGATAGCAAAAGAAACTGCCTTGGGCTCAGGCTGGGAGATTGCACGGTGAGATACAGCCTAGACCAGGTAGCACTGGCATAATATCCCAGGAGGAGAGAAAAAGAGCCTTAAAACCCAATCCATCAGCAACATTCTGGAGGAGAAGTGGGGTCATTTCAACTCTAAGTAGTCTTTAATGTAATAAAATGCAAAGAGTGGAGGGTATGCAGTCCTGCCCAAGTCCTCCACAGTGGTGTCAACACTAAGACAGAAAAACATATTTATTTTAATTGCAAAAAGCTAAGAAGCCTGTGTAGAGGGAGCTAGAGTGAAAAAGCAGTCTGATTCCATCCATTAATTATTTACAAGAAAAAGGCATGGTCGCCTCTTCTAGCAGTGGGGCATGAGGTGGTGGAAAAAAATCTTCATTTCAGGTGGGATAAAAATCCCTCAGGGTGAGATTTTGTGGCAGGCAAAAGAGTCAGGAGTTACAGGCTTTTTGTTTTAAATGGCAAGATTATGAATGGGGCATCAGAAGCACCAAGGCTTGGAAGAGGCTGAGCAGGGCCATTTGGTGGGGGATGGTTGGGACAGGGTTAGGAAGCAGCTCTGGATGCCTGGACCCAAGGGAATAACATCTGGTTTCTTAGAAAGTAGTAGGAGGTACCTTAGAAGGCACCATCCATAGAAGTGGTAGCAGCCAAGCACAGTAGTAGGGTTGACATGCAGTGTATTTGCAAGAAGAGCTTGTCCTGCTGAGTTGGTAAAGAACAAATGTGGCCTCAAAGTCCTGGCCACACCTGAGTCTGGTTTTCATCAGGCAGCCTTTCCCCTTCTCCTGAATCTGGTGAGCTCTTGACACCAAGCAGAACCCCAGACCCCACCAGCAGTGCCTGTGTGTGGTGCAGGCCCCTGCCCAGGGCTTGCCTCATCCAAGGTTGACAAATCCCAGGTGACCATGGTGGGAATGTTCTTGCCAGGTGCAGGAGTCATGCTCAAAAGTGGCCATCCAGCTTGGGTCGAGGTGTTGACCCCCAGGTTGACCTCTGCTCAATGCACAGGTCCAGCTGGCCTTGCCTGGTTGTAGCTGACCTGTAGGTTGGCTGGATCTTTGTATAAAACAGCTGTTATAAAAAGCTGATAAAGCACACTGGTACCCAGAAATCTGCCTTGTTTCTTTCCAGCTGGTCTTTTAAATGATACCAATTACTTCCCAGAGCACGTGTGAACTTCTCTCCCCTCTCTGACAGTGACATTCAGAAGGGGACACATCTTGGGCCAGTGAAGCACCTTTTGTTTCTCATGCAAAACAACACTGATGTCCCACCCTGCTATAAATAGTGCCTGTCTCTGCTTCCTTCACGTCACCTTTCCTCGGGAAATGCTGTCACTGTGCTGTGGAGGAGCACAGCTCACCTACCCTGAAGCCTCTGGCATGCACGTTTCCCTCCCTTGGGGAGAAGCAACCCTATGGGCTTACAGCCGTAGCTCTCTCCTTGCATATGTGCAGTTTTTACCTTCCATGAGTCATTTTTTCAGACAAGCTGTGGCTGCCTCACTCCTGGAAGTGCTCCAGGCCAGGTTAGATGTAGCCCTGAGTAACCTGGTCTAGTGGGAGGTGTCCCTGCTGATGGCAAGGGGTGGAACTGCATGGTCTTTAAGGTCCCTTCCAACCCAAGCCATTCTGGGATTCTGTGATTTTTCTGTGGATGCATGCTTCATTTGTTGCATAAGATAGGTATGAAGAGTGAATTAGGTCTCGTTTAAAAAACCTGGATCCGTTTTCCATGACAGCAATCAACATCAGAGCCACATCTGATGGAGGGTTTGGTTGCACAGGCTGTTGTAAAGGCTTACAGGAGCTGGGTAGGTCCTTGCTGGAAAGAGCTTATCATCAGGGCAGGAGACCAGGGAGAGATACTGCCCTCCCCACCTCTCCTGGCAGAGATCTCACACCTGGTGCTTCTTCTGTTGGCTCAGAGTCATGAGGTGTGACTGCCACCTCCTGATGAGGGTGATGGGGAGCATCGCTGCTTGTTGGGATCGTGGAGGGAGAGCAGCAGAGGCAAGTCTTTCCATACATGTGCAAAGGCACCAAAGGCCACTTGGTTTGACCTCCCATAGGCAACCACCTCTAGGGAAGGAGGGAGTTTTCCTGGATGGTGGCAGGACCTCTCCTGCAAGAAAAAAAGGACACTGGCCTATGGGGCACAACAGACCCATTTCTCAGGTCCTCTCCTCTGACCTTTCCCACCCCAGTGCTTCCCTGCTAGCAGAACACAAGCTGTCTCCTTGGGCAGGTGGGCTCTTTCTTTAGCTCCCTGTTTTTCAGAAAGTTCCCAAATCCACCATTTCTTAGCTATCACTGAAACATTACAAGTCAACTTCATGTTGCAGAGGGCTCCTCCAGTTCCCGTGGCATCCTGGTGTGATGTGTTTTGGAATGGAGGGTCCAGCTGGATGAATCCTTTGGCCCAGAAATGCATGAACAGAGGCTTGCACCAGCCTTATAAGATTGATAAAAAACATTAACCAATTTAGTAGGAAGGCAATATATGGAGTTGCAACAGGTTGAGAGGTGAGTTTGTACCTTCTTGGTCTTCTTATTAAAAATAGTGAAATGGTGCTGGGTCACCTGAGAAAGGGGAACAGTTTTCATGAGGACCAGGAGAAGGTTGCTGGGGAGGTCTTATAAAGTTTGTGCTATTGCAGTGAATCTTTCTGGATTCAAAAGTCAAATCAGACTGAATGCCTTACCAAAAGGAGGTCCTTAAATGTGCATGCATACTGGCTGGTACCTCACAGGGCTTTTGGTGATTCTTGTCTATGGACAAGGACAGGAGACGATGGCAGAGGGAAGCAGAGACGCGTGTCCTGGAGAGGATGGAGTAAAAGCCTAAGAGTTAGTCAACCCCCTCTTTGCAAAAGACATCTGAATTCCTCTTTTCAGTAGAAGAAGTCAGAATGCTTTGTGCTTCTTCTGTGCAGCTGGCACGTCTTCAGGCTTTGGGGTGACTGGCTGCACTGTGTGTCCCAGCCAGGGCTGTTGGGGGACCATAATCACCTCAGGGGAAGGACTGTGACTTGAAGTCACCCTTAACTGTGACTGAGTTTCATGTCATGTCCTCCTTCTCCTGTCAGGTAGGATTTTGTGAGGGATGTTTCTTCAGCTGGGAAACCCATCCTTCATAAAGCCCTTGTGTGGGGAGCTGCAGCAGAAGGCTGTGTAGGTCCTCCTGGCTTATGCATGGGGAGAAGGGTTGGGAGAAAAGAAACTCATGAGCACTCCCCATCTCCCTTCAGTGTGTCCCAAATACTTATGCCTTTCGACAACAGGATTACAGAAATGTCCCCAGGTTTTCTCTTGCATTGCCTGAATGTATTTACTTCCTACTGTCGACTTGGCTTTACACTGAAGTGACCAGGAAAAAACAGTCTGTATTACTATTTTTTTGGTGTGTGCTGTTTTCTGGGCTTAATTTGATTCAGAGCTGGGGGAGGAAGAAATATCCTCCTTCCCCGGGGAGCCCTGGGTGGCAGTCAGGGACAGTTTCCTCTTCCTGAAGCAGGAGGGTTGTGTAAGCACTGCTGACCCTCCCGCCCACGCCCGCCGGGTTATCTGGGGTGAGCGCATGGCGTGGGCATCCCTGTCCTCCCTGCCCACTCAGAGTCTGCGCTGCTGAGACACCTCCTGGGGCTCATCCCAGCCAAGCCGTGTGGCCCTGGACTGGTTTTGCACGGAGGTGAGCATGGTCCTGCACAGGGAAGCCCAAAGGACGGTCGTGGTGGGCTCAGGGCCAGGCAGGGAACGTCCCATATCCGTTGGCGGCTCCACTGAGGAGCGTAGGCAAGCTGTGATATATTTCTTNATGAGGATCCAGAGTCACCCAGGGAAGTAAAGGATAGATAAACTTGAAAGCCCAGAGAAGGAAATGCTTATTCACATGTGTTGGCTGGTTCAGGCAGAGGCTGAGGATGCTGTTGAGATACCAGGGGTAAATGGTGCAGGGGAAGAAGGGCTGTTTCTGCTGAAGAANATCGAGCCATGGGCAAGGGAGATTTAAGTTGAGATGAAATGAAAAGCAGCAGTTTGCTGCCTTTTTTTCTTTTTTTTTTCTTTTTTTTTTTTGGCTGTTTAATATGAGGATCCAGAGTCACCCAGGGAAGTAAAGGATAGATAAACTTGAAAGCCCAGAGAAGGAAATGCTTATTCACATGTGTTGGCTGGTTCAGGCAGAGGCTGAGGATGCTGTTGAGATACCAGGGGTAAATGGTGCAGGGGAAGAAGGGCTGTTTCTGCTGAAGAAACACGTTGCTTTGAGCTGCAAGCAGATAAAACTAGCCATTTAATTGAGACTGGAAATCAGAGGAAGGTCTGCCTTGATTGCCACCAAGGGAGGAAGAGATGTAGGCAACTGGAGGGAGTTGCAGTGGCACAGATTCCTTCCTGTCTCTGTTTGTAGTTACTTACATACCCTCTCATGAGGCTGTTGGGTAGGTCTGTATGAAGACCTGGTGTCATTTGAATCCGGTTAATCCATCAGCTGCCCTCTGGTTAAGGTGGTGATGGGGCAGGGCAGAGATGGCATCGGGAGGGGTCAAGCGGGAGCCCTTTTGACCCGCAGAGCCGCCCTGGCCAGACGTGCTGGCATCGCCCTGCCCTGCTGCCCTTCCTTCCAGGCATCGAGGAGAAGGCTCTGCCAGGGGCCACAGCACTGGGACTCCATTCCTGGGAGGAGGTTGTTGAGAACAAAGCCTGCGCCAGGCTCTCCATTGAAGGAGCAGTCCTTAAATAACAAAGAACCACCTCCTGACACCCCCTGGGCATGCAGGGGGGTGTGACTCAGCCACAGGTGGAGTTGCTGGGCAGCACTGCAGCTTCTCATCCAGAGGGACCTCTTGGAGGTGAGGTCTGGAGGCTCTCTGGCTCCACCAGCACCTTTTGCTGCCTTTGTACAGTGGCTCAGTGAACAGGGCACAGCATGGCAAGGGGTAATGGCTTTAAACTGGCACAGGTTGGGCAGAGAAGCTGTGGCTGCCCCTGGATCCCTGGCAGTGTCCAAGCCCAGGTTGGATGGGGCTTGGAGCAACCTGGGCTAGTGGAAGGTGTCCCTGCCCATGGCAGGGGGTTGGAACAAGCAGTCCATGTGCAACACCAGTAGCAGTGAGGTGGAGCAGTTGGTGTTTATCATCCCTCGGGGAGCTTGTTTTGCCTGTCACCCATGTCTCAAGCTGTGGTGGGGTGAGTGGAGGTTTTCCACCCAGCTGCTCTTTTTTCCTGCCATTATGAGCAGCACTAAGCCCTTACAGGCTCGAGGGTGTCAGTGAAAATATGCCCAGCCTTGAGTCACCCCTCAAGGCAGATGGTGCAGCTCTGATCCTGCC
>VXBX01001568.1:35606-59523 GCA_013400415.1 Scytalopus superciliaris
GTGGGCTCAGGGCCAGGCAGGGAACGTCCCATATCCGTTGGCGGCTCCACTGAGGAGCGTAGGCAAGCTGTGATATATTTCTTTTCCCATTATATTTAATTTTACAGACCCTCAGGGACACTCAGCCACCTACAGTGATTAGTTCAACTGATTAAGCTGCTTTTCCTCTTGTGGCAGACTCCTTTTGTGAAGGGTTTTCAATAGCCACGCTGCTCGGGACATTGTTCCTGTACAATTTCCTTTCAAAACACCATAAAGGGCACTGTACCACTTCACCCTGTCGTAAAACATCACAGGAATCAGCCTGGCCCAGCTTGCTCCTTCAGGGGCAAGATCTCCTCATTCAGNAGATACCAGGGGTAAATGGTGCAGGGGAAGAAGGGCTGTTTCTGCTGAAGAAACACGTTGCTTTGAGCTGCAAGCAGATAAAACTAGCCATTTAATTGAGACTGGAAATCAGAGGAAGGTCTGCCTTGATTGCCACCAAGGGAGGAAGAGATGTAGGCAACTGGAGGGAGTTGCAGTGGCACAGATTCCTTCCTGTCTCTGTTTGTAGTTACTTACATACCCTCTCATGAGGCTGTTGGGTAGGTCTGTATGAAGACCTGGTGTCATTTGAATCCGGTTAATCCATCAGCTGCCCTCTGGTTAAGGTGGTGATGGGGCAGGGCAGAGATGGCATCGGGAGGGGTCAAGCGGGAGCCCTTTTGACCCGCAGAGCCGCCCTGGCCAGACGTGCTGGCATCGCCCTGCCCTGCTGCCCTTCCTTCCAGGCATCGAGGAGAAGGCTCTGCCAGGGGCCACAGCACTGGGACTCCATTCCTGGGAGGAGGTTGTTGAGAACAAAGCCTGCGCCAGGCTCTCCATTGAAGGAGCAGTCCTTAAATAACAAAGAACCACCTCCTGACACCCCCTGGGCATGCAGGGGGGTGTGACTCAGCCACAGGTGGAGTTGCTGGGCAGCACTGCAGCTTCTCATCCAGAGGGACCTCTTGGAGGTGAGGTCTGGAGGCTCTCTGGCTCCACCAGCACCTTTTGCTGCCTTTGTACAGTGGCTCAGTGAACAGGGCACAGCATGGCAAGGGGTAATGGCTTTAAACTGGCACAGGTTGGGCAGAGAAGCTGTGGCTGCCCCTGGATCCCTGGCAGTGTCCAAGCCCAGGTTGGATGGGGCTTGGAGCAACCTGGGCTAGTGGAAGGTGTCCCTGCCCATGGCAGGGGGTTGGAACAAGCAGTCCATGTGCAACACCAGTAGCAGTGAGGTGGAGCAGTTGGTGTTTATCATCCCTCGGGGAGCTTGTTTTGCCTGTCACCCATGTCTCAAGCTGTGGTGGGGTGAGTGGAGGTTTTCCACCCAGCTGCTCTTTTTTCCTGCCATTATGAGCAGCACTAAGCCCTTACAGGCTCGAGGGTGTCAGTGAAAATATGCCCAGCCTTGAGTCACCCCTCAAGGCAGATGGTGCAGCTCTGATCCTGCCTGCAAAACACACCACGGAAGGCGGTGACGTATTTACAGGGCCTTTCCTGATGCTAGCAACAGCTAAAAGGATTTTACATTTTATGTAATACAGGGAAAATGCACTTCTGTAAATATTGGAGAGCTTTGTGGGTTCAACACTAGTGTAAAGAGAGAGGTAAACATTGATGAGTTCAACAGGACACGCTCCACGTGAGCAGGACTTGAGGAGATGCATGTCTGTTGCCATTCTCTGTATCTGCTCCATCCTCCTTGTGTGCCTAGCTGAAGACATGGTGCAGAAGGGTTAAAAGATACTCATCTTAGCAAATTTAATCCTTTCCTTTCATTGTTCCCTTTTTTTTAGTGCCAGGAGGCAGTGGCAGGAGTGAGCCGGGTGCACTTCCCAGCTGCAGGGTTGCCACCTCTCTATTGAGAGCAGCTTTGTCATTACATAAAAACTCTACAAACACAAGACTTTTTATTCCCTATTTTTTCCCAGTCTTGGTGACCTCAGTGACCCCTGTCCTGCAGACTAAATTTAACCTGAATTACCAAGCCGCCAGTAGACTTTATGGCATCAGGAGGCTTTTGCAGGTTGTTTTTCTCCATCTCTGCAGCTGATTGAAAGACTTTATGTACCACCGGCAAAACATGTTACTGTTATGAAACCTCAATAGAATCTAATGGCCTGCTGGATAAACTCAGAGTCTTATGATGTTGCTTCACAGAAAGCAAAATAATTGCTCCAGCAAAAAAAAAATACAGAAGAACTTCAGTGTTCCCTTGTGGAGGGACACCTGATTTTGTCAGAATTCAGTATTTTTAGGTAACTTCTTCCTGTGTGGCACCAGGGGCTGATCTGGAAGTCAGTGAGTTGTTGTCACTGACAGCTCTTCACAAGTGTCTAAGGTTGGACAGGGCTTGGAGCAACCTGAGCTGGGAGAAGATGTCCCTGACCATGTCAGGATGATATTGAAGGTCCCTTCCAACTCAAACCATTCTAGAATTCTGTGGGGTTTGTGAGCATTAGGGAATGGGGAACAGGAGCTCATAATGCCTATGCAACTGGAAATTAGGAGAGTAACCACTCTTAAGTCCCAGGCTTTGAGTGGAACATGGGAGACCTCATTTCAGTTCTCACCTTTATCAGAGACTGCTGGGCTTCACCTCCATCATCACAGTTGCTAAATCAGGTGTCCTTACATGTCTTGAAATCCATGCAAAGAGCTGGAAAACACCTGGTGAAACCAGCACCAGAAGGGGCTGGAAGCCAAACAAGATGCTGTAAGGCATCTCCAGTGTCGCTACCATCCGGATCCCACCACATGTGTCCATAACTATGTTGACCATATACGAACTGGAGGTCAAAGTTCCTGTTATGCTCAGAGGGGATGTGAAGTTTGGAGGATGCTTCACCCCCACATTAGTCTGGCCATCTTATAGAGAACAGATTTCCTTGCTTTATTTTGCCTTCCCATGTTGACCAGAACCAAGGAAGTCTGAAAAACAAAGAGTTATGGGAGGAGCTGATCCAAAACACCTCACACTGGAGGAAGCGCTGGGACAGGGTTTTGTTTGTGGGCTCTCTTCAGCAAGAACAAAAACTTCAGACTGGGCTTTCTGATCTCAGCTGACATTGAGATGTTCATTACAAGGCCATGTAGTAACAAGACAAAGGGGAATGGCTTCCCAGTGACAGAGGGCAGGGTTAGATTAGATATTAGAAATTCTTGGCTGTGAGGGTGGGGAGGCCCTGGCACAGAGAAGCTGTGGCTGCCCCATCCCTGGAAGTGTCCAAGGCCAGGTTGGATAGGGCTTGGAGCAATCTGGGATAGTGGAAGGTGTCCCTGCCCATGGCAGGGAGTGGAACCAAAAGGTCTTTAAAGGTCCCTTCCAACCCAGACCATCCTGTCTTTATACAATTCTACAATCCCATTCTCTCCTGCCTCTTGGAGGGGAAAACCCTTCTCATCCGAGGAAAGCAAGGGTATCCACAAAGACATGCTCCCAGAGGGTGCTGTCTTGGCACTTCTTGAGAAGCTTTGGGGCAGCAGTCTCCATTTCAGACATTGCCAGAAGTTTTTCTGGGACCTGTAGAAACTGTGCTTGTTTGTACGTGGAAGACACATATGGCTGATGAGATCCCTCACCCCTCTTTAGCTCAACCCCTTGTTGAGATTGCCAGTACAAGCCCCTCTTACCCATCAGCTGGGAGGGTAGACCCTGACAAGGTCTACCAACCAAGCTGACTTGATGCTACCAATGAACAAGAGCTAATACCAGTCACTGGTGGTTCAGCAACCCAGGTGAGCTGGGTAGTTAACCTTTTTTTGCCCTTTTTTTTCATGAACAGGTGTCAACAAAACTGTTGTCATCACAGGTGGAAGGGTTTAACCCTGAGCCCCTTAAAGGCTACAACTCCTAACTCAGTTAACAATTTGCACCTTCTAGGTGGTTTCTTCCAGAAAAGAGCTGGTGGGTGGGTATCCAGTTGATGGATCTGGTACATCCTAAGGCAGGAACTGGATGAATTGGAAGGGTCTGAGGAAATGGTGGTATCAGGACATGCATGGCTGCAATGCTTTTGGCCCTTACATTTCAGAGAGAACATGAGATGACCTAAACCCTTGGGATTTAGTGGGATTTTGGGAAGTTGGTTGATGAGCTGTAGGGACCTCAGCTGTGCCTAAGCTACATTGTGGATGTGGATGTGCTCCCTTGGACTTGGACTTAAGTACAAAGAGAAAATAAATATGTATGCCTGGGTGTGTTATTGACACATGAAATCATAAGAGGGTCAGGAGTGGACTCTCAAGCAGTATGGCTTGTAGTTCTATCTGTGAATTTTACTCTAGCTTGTTCTAGCTTAATCTAGTGTATTTAAAGGACACTGTTAATTTAAGTGAAAATATTTTCCTCTGCATTCATTATTATATGAGTTCTCAGGCATCATCTTGTCCACTGTTTCATCTCCTATTACAAAAAAAAAGGGTTTTCCTGGTGTTTACCTTCCTTAATCTTTCACAGTGTGCTTAGAGATAGATCTATGCACACATGTGAAAGCAAGATATACACACATATGACCAATCTGTCCCAGCATTTTGTCTCAGAGGGACTTTACAAAAGGAAACCTCCACACTTCTTCCCACAAACATCCCATTGGCAAGTCAAGAGGTTGGGGTCACACTCGCATGCGTCCTCTTCGGGCCATGTAGTTTTAGTGCTGGAAGGATTGTTTAGAGAATCCCAACCATCACTCAGGAGCGTGCCGTGCAAGCTATTTATCTGAGAAGCCTTTGCAAGAAGCTGACAGCCCATATTCATGCAATTTTCATGGTGTCTTGAAGGGGTTGCACTATTTCCAGAGCCACTCCCATGCCGATCTATTCACGGCCAGTGCTAGGGCTCCTTTCACAAATAAAAATAGTCACAGGAACAGCCCTCACCCTGGACTTGAAGATTGCAAGTTATTTTGGGTGAAGGCGAAGGTGAACATGTTTTACGGCTGGCATGAGCATGTCGGTTTTAAGGCTGTGAAATTTTGGAAAAGCCTTAGAAACCCATTCCCAGAGGTCAACAGGACAAAGCTCTCCTGCTGAGCGAGTGAATAGAAGTGAGTTCATAATTACAGAGTATAGTAGCAACACGTTTGCTTTTTCACTGTTTTAATTGAGGTTTTTCAGAAAGGAAGAGAACTTAAAACAATACAGAAATGTCTTTTGTTCTTTCAGGGCCATTTACTGAAGGCTTTGCAGTGAGAGGAGAGGATGTTTATTAAAGAAAGCAACAATATTAAGACGTTATTTTAGGGCCAAAGGGCCATTCCTAGCTGGAACAAAACTAGATGTTTGAGATGGACTGGGTGCTCACTGACAATTAGCATTGAGCTAAATGATTTCCAGTGTATTTACTGAACTTCTTTGGAACAGAGGAAAGAGGGAGGAAGGGAAGGAATTGAAGAAGTTGAAACACCCCTTTCCCTCTCAGTAGGATTTCCAAATCAAATTAATTAGATGTAACAGCACATGGGTCTTAACCCTTGAAGCAGCATCTGGAAGTCAGGGGTTTATCCTCCTCCTTATGCTCCTGTCTTGTCCATGCCCTCCTGGAGTTTACTGGATGGGATTTACTGGAGCCACCACAGGGACTGTCTTTGGGGGTGCAGAGGGAACATCCCAAACCCAGTGGGAATGTCACAGCCACCCATGCTGAGCAGGTTGCAGAGGAGTTGAGCCAGCTTAGTGGTGGCCGTAAAAATCTGTCTCTTCTCCTCAGGAAACTTGGGACCAATCATTTTTTTCTTTTTAAGGACAGAAGTAAGCCTGGTGTTGTACCTGCCTGCAATGACAAACAGCAATAATAGCATCGAGATAAATCTTGGTGCTTAGAGAGTAATGGTGCAAAAAGCTCTTCTAGGCAGCTGAAAGCACTTAAGCAGAGATGATAAAATAATAGTTGCAGTTCTGCTTAAGATTCAGAAACTCTGAACTTGTTTTGAAGGACAAGTCATGTTTTCAGGAATAGTTGTGCTAGAGGTGCAGAGAGATTCCCAGAAAAAAATCATAGAATGGTTTGGGGTGGAAGGGACCTTGAAAATCATCTCATTCCATCCCCCTACCATGGGCAGGGACACCTTCTGTTAGACCAGATTGCTTCAAGCCCTGTCCAACCTGGCCTTGAATACTTCCAGGAATGAGGCAGCCAGAGCTTCTCTGAGCAACCTGTTCCTCACAGGAAGGAATTTATTCCTAATATCTAATCTAAATATCTCCTACTTCAGTTTAAAACCATCCCCCATCGTCCCAATCATAGAATATCCCAAAATGGAAGGATACCATAAAGATCACTGAGTCCACCTCCCTGCTCCTCACAGGACTGCCTAAAACCAAACCACATGACTAAGATCGCTGTGCCAGCTGAAGCTGAGCATCCTCAAGAACGAGGTGAAGAGCTCTTCATTGGAATGCTGGTCCTTCACCATGAGTCTCCTCAAGGATTTCGTGTCCATAGTCATGAGAATCCCAGCAGGTGGCACCTGCCTGAGCAGAGCTGGTGGTCGCAGGGCCTCAGCCAAGGGGTTTGTTACCAGCACTTTAGAGACAGGTCATCGTTTTGGTTTGATTGTCTGCAGCATCGCTGGGAGTTATTGCACTAAATTAATTCTGCAGGTCCCCAGAGGACAATATCATCTCAGCAGTTTGTTCCTAAAAGGGCTCAGCTGGGTGATTGTGTTACTGCAGCTTAATGAATTACAGCACGTGGGCCGGGGCAGCGGTAATTGCCTGTGTGTGCCACGCAGCCCCTCCAACCCAGGTGGGGGATAGCTTGCCTTATCTCATGGTTGACATGCTGTCCTGCGTCAGCAGAGGGGCAGGAGTTTTTAATCCCCAGTTATATGCTCTAGTGGTGTGCTGGAGCTGCTCAGGAGGTCTGTGAGAGCAAGAGGAGAGATGTGATGGCTTGCATAAGACCACCTGGCTTGGTGACACCAGGAGAAGTGTGAGCATGCAATGCTGCTTCCCTTCTTAATGTCCTGTCCTCTTCTTAATGGTTGGACTCAATGATCTTAAGGTTTCTTTCCCCTCTTAAGTACTGAAACACTGCAGCAAGGTCCCTACAGAGCCTTCCCCAGGCTGAACAACCCCAGATCTCTCAGCCTTTCCTCATAGGACAGGTGCTTCAGCTCTCTGAGCAATTTTCTCAGCCCTCCACACAGGATACCTTCGTCATCTTTATAAAATCACAGAATTACAGAATGTTTTGTGTTGAAAGGGACCTTAAAGCCCATCTCGTTCCACCTCCTGCCGTGGGCAGGGACACCTTCCACTAGCCCACGTTGCCCCAAGCCCTGTCCAACCTGGCCTTGGACACTTGCAGGGATGGGGCAGCCACAGTTTCTCTGGGCAACCTGTGCCAGGTCCTAACCACCCCCACCGGAAGAATTTCTTGCTTACATTTAATTAAAATCTCTCCTTTTTAAGTTTAAAACCATTCCCCATTGTCCTGTCACTATCTGCCTGTGTAAAAAGTTACTTTCTCTTTTTTTCCACAAGCCCTCTTTAAGCACTGTAGGGTATCCCCAGTACTGTAGGGTATCTCTGCTGAACCCCCCCAGCTCTCCCAGCCTGGCTGCAGAGCAGGGGGGCTCCAGCCCTGCAGCATCTCCATGGCCTCCTCTGGACTCGCTCCAGCAGCTCCACAATTTTGGCATTGCTTGTGTTGGTATTGCTTTGGCAGCTGATGATGTGACTTACTTATTTTTAGCCCAACATGGCAGGAAAGTCCTTATTTGCATGTGCAGGCATGGGATGCTCTTGGATCACTTGGGTGTAGGATGGGCCACAGGGAAGCCGTGCAAGAGCTGTCCCCAGGGCAGACAGCCAGAGGTGGACAATAGAACACCAGAGCGGTGTTTCATCGACCTGAAAGTGCTTTTTGGCAGAGAAATGCTCTCAGCATCCCCCTTTGCCTGCGAGGAAGCCGAGGAAAGGGGCTTGTGGTTGGACCTTGCCCCACTGCAGACCTTGCAGCAAACCTCGTGGCCACCAGATATGTGTGAACCCCACCAGCCGTGAGCCTGCCCTTCAGGGCTGCTCCTGCGGCGTCACACAGTGCAAAACACAACTGTCTACGTGATGCTATTTCAGCCGGCCAGAATTGAGGGAAGGAAATACAGCGGCAGGTTCCTCTGCACTAGGAAACCGATCTGTTATTGAAATGGCTTTCTCTTTGGTGGAGTGTTTCCGGCACGGCTCCTCAGTGCTGGAAATGGGCTTATCCATCCACACCTTGTTTTCCAGCACGAGTTCATGGAGGTGTTGTTAGAAGTTGATTGCTGGGGTGAATATAAAGTGGAATAATCTGTTTCTCTCTCGTGCTTTCGACCCTCAGATGTAAGTGCGCTGTTGCTGGCGATCCCTTGGGATCAGCAGCCAGGGCTTCCTGCTGCCAAATCACTTCCCAAAGTGTGTGGCGGCTGAACTCAGACACAAGGGCAAGCACAGGTTGGCACTTTGGATGAGTATAAGGAAAAGGCTTAATGGCATCCACTGTGTTGCATGATGTCTTTCCATGAGACCTGGCCCACCTGAAGAAGCCCAGCAGCACTTCAGTGGTGTGGTTGCACAGTTTGGGTGGTGATTTCCAGTTTTTGGCCACAACAAGTAGCCACCCTCCCAGCAAAAGAGCATTTGCCACCGACTCCTTCTCCCTGCAATTCCAGCTAGGGGACGCTGGCCCCAGAGACCTGGGAGGGAGCAATGTGCTGAAGCTCTGCAGGGCCTCCTGGCATGGGCAGTGTGTGAAGAAGTTGCCAGCTCAAGTTGTTTGGGCTCTTGTTGCAGAAACAATATTTCTGTCTGACCCCAGTTAGCAACTGATGTTTGCAAAATAAAGAAGTCAAGGCACTGGAAATACTTTCCATTCCGGCTCTTGTCTCAGCCCAAAATATTAGTATTAAAAATATTGCATCTATTATATGAAGCTAATGTCTTTGCTGGCACATAAATCACCCAGGGATTTTTCATCTCTGTATTGAGAAAAAAAAAACCACGAAAACCAAAAAACAAAACTGTGCTCTATTTTGGGGTATTTGTTAACTGTTTGGTTTCCATTTATTCCTACTAAAGCCACAGCAGTCTGTCTCCAAGGGACCATCTGTGGGAAAGAGAGTCCCTGGATTGATTTGGAAGGTGTCAGGGTCATTGACAGGCATGAAGGCGCTGAGTCTCTGCTCTTTCTCTGATAATGTCTTTATTTAGCGTGACAGCCTCCAGGGCACGAGTGGACAACAGGCTTCTTTCTTTCATTTAAACTAACATTGCTCCAGCCATTCCCAGCATTGTGCAGATGCTATGGATCATCCTAATTTCCTGGTTAAAGCTGGGGGTGCTGGTCCCCAAGCAGCAAGGACCAACAGCTACGTGACACTGGAGCTGCAGAAGGTGACCCAGCTCTGTGCCTCCCCCCCAAGCAGTGTGCTCCCATGAAAACTGATGAAGGAAAGCTTGTCCAAGGGAAAGTAAATTTTCTGATACACCTCAGCAAATCCATGAAAGTGTTAGGGGTAGCATAAGGGAGGAGGCAGAAGTGGGATCAGGGGTAGATAACTCCTCTCGTTAAACATGACTGTTAATTGCCAGGGGTTCGGACTAAACAACCTGTAAAAAGTCCCTTTCAACTCAAACCATCTATGATTCTCTGAACTCTTCTTTTGACAGTGGGACAGAGTCAGGTAAACATTTGGGAAACAGCTTAGGATTGTCAGTGGGTTGCAATAAATCAATTTCCAGATCAGTCCTGGCTCCCACTAAATCCTATAGCCTGCAACATCATTTTTAAAGAACTTTGTTCAATGTGTTTGATAAAGGCTTCTGACACACCTAAGTCCAAAGCATCTCTCCAGCTTGGGTTGGTGTTTTACAGGACCCCCATGTCAGAAGTAATTGCTTGCCATTGACATTGGGTCATCACATATGTCTGGACAGCTGTTAGGAGATCCTGTCAAATCTTGCCTTTGCTCCTACAGGAAAGACATATATTTCTTCACTAGAAAGCACTGGTATAAATAGGATATGGAAAAAAAAAAAACCCTAGGATGTCTCCTTGCTGCAGGTCAAAGAGTCACAGAGGTCTAAAGGAAGACAGCTGAACACAAAGGCAGCAGGTGGGGGCTCATGGTACTATTTAGGATGTGTCTTGAGGGGCAGGACTATGGAGGGATGTCGGTGGGCTGTGTCTGTGCATCTTGGCATGGGTTTAAAGTTTATATCTCTTGGAGGATTAGCGGATCTCGGCATAACTGATCAGCCTGGGTGTATTTTTAAAGGAGGCAGCCTGGAGTCTGAAGTATAAGCTCTTTTATTGCAAAGTAGTAAAAGATTAATCTCTATTCATTCAAGTCGCATTCTGAGCAGTAGTCCAGGATCCATTTGTGTTTGGGAAATGTTGTGTACTGTGGTTGTGTCTTAATATAAACTATTTCATCTAAACTGGATCCAGTTCCTTGTCACTGTATTTTCTGATGATTTTCCTGTAGTCTTTGCAATCGTGTTTACAGTACACTGTGAATCCAACAACGTAATTCCAAGTCATGTAGTTTATGAAGACAACCATTTCCAAGGAATTTTTACATGAAATCACTGCAGTGATTTCTACACCAGTCTGGGCAGTCAGCCCTGAAGTCCAGGGGGTGCCTTCTTAGCTGGTTGCCTGCTCTGTGTAACAAGGGCCTCCATCTGGACATCCCTAATGATTTGTGGGAGATCCAGCAAAGCATTAAAAGAGCTGTTTCAGAGCTATCTCGCATGCCATCTGTACTTGGAATGTCTTTCCCAAGATGGTGTTGTGAAACAGCTACTTAAATTCCTCCTGAAGATTCATTTCCATGAAGCTTAGAAGAAAATAGCTGACTCAGGCAGAACTGTGCAGCCAAGCATTGCAGAGTGTGAGGGCTTTCATTGGGCTTCAGCAGTAGACAAGTCTGCTCTTCACTGCTTTTGAGTCTGTTCTGAGGGGTGCTATGCCATGTCCTTCAGCCCAGCAGTGCTGTCTCTGCTCCTGCAGCTCAGCCTGGACTGGGTGCTCGTGTGCTGGTCGTGTGAAAGTCCCACCCATCACTGTGGTGGGAGAAGTTCTTCATTCATCCATTTGCTTGACAGTCAATTGGAATTTTGGGTGTACAAGGCACAGAATCATGCTAATAGAAGAGTTTGGGGTTGAACGGACCTTTAAAGCTCATATGGTGCCACTCACTGCCATGGGAAGGGACACCTTCCACTAGACCAGGGTTACTCAGTGCCCTGTCCAACCTGTCCAGTGTTTCCAGCCATGGGACAGCCACCATCTCTCTCAGTAACTTGTGCCAGTGTTTTACAACCTTCATTGTAAAAATCAGTGCTACCCTGTTGGTTTATAGTGACTGTAATTATGCTGTAAAGGCCAAATGAAATCATCTCTAGCAAACAAAGCAGATGTGATGTCCAGGCCCAGGGTAGGGTTGTCAGCAGCGTCTGAACCCTGGGAACAAGGTGGTGACAAGAGAGGTTGTGCCCATGTAGGCAGCTCACGTGAAGGTTTCATAATGCTTTTGCCAGCAGCCAGAGGCTGTGAGCCTCATCAAGAACATCTCTTCCCCCATAGCATTGTTTTTGTTGGCCCTGCTTATCTTCTGGAGTTCATTGTATGTTTTCAGATATGCATACAATGTAAGACTTATAGCATGCTCTTCATCTCAGCTGTTCAAAGATGGTTCTAAATCTTGATTTACCACCATTTTGACAGATGGATTTTCTGCACTTCCAAAATGCTGTGTCTGTCCAGACAGCGTGGGCTTGGTCTAGCAGTTGGGGTGGCCTTTAACCCTAGTGACAGAAAGGCATGAAAGAAGTGTGAATAATTTAATTTTTGTTCTCAGGAGTGGACATGACATCTTGTTCCCTTCTCATCCGAGAAAAATGCAAACAAAAATTAAACTGGAGCCAAGTGAAACCAGTTTAAGGGAGAGACAGCCAAAAGGAAAACACACACAAATCCTGTGTTCTTCATCCTTGGAGCTGGTGGTGGTTGCTTTCTAGGGGGTTTTGAGGTTTTTGATTAAATTGTGTGTAACTGTCAAACTTACTTGAGTGTTTCCCACTCTCAGGCCTAGCAAGGACAGAAAATGGCCAGAGCTGGGCTGTGATGCACCAGAGCACTGCTGAATTATTATTATTATTATACATGGACATAAAACATGAAAGTGCCTTTGATGGAGGTAGGCTTGGTGAAGAATACTTTCGGAGCATGTCAGGCTTCTGGACTAGAAATTCAGAGCCTTTTCCTTGTTATGTTAACAACAATATTCCCCAGACCTCCCAGAGGAGAAGGGAGGTGGAGGGAGGTGGCCTGTCATCCCATAGAGCCAGCCCCACCAGTTTTCTGTTCTCAGGTACAGTTACTGAGCTCCTCAGGAATGCTCTGCTCCCCCAGCTTTGACAGGTGTCATGGATAAGTGGGGTCTGGGGTCCTCATGAGACTGGAAGGTCCCACAGAGTCCATTTCTGCAGCAGATCCTGGAAGGGTTCAAAGCCAGGTTGGACAGAGTTTGCAGCAGCCTGATCTAGTGGAAGGTGGCCTTGCCCATACCAGGGGAATGGAAGTGAATGATTTTTAAGGTCCCCTTCCAAGTCAAACTATGATTCTGTGATCTAAATCTATCCCTTATAACAGCAGTCGCTAATTATTTGCACTTATGTTGGTAGCAAAGCTGATCCTGAAATACTCCCAGTACTTAGCATTATGTTCCTGTGCCTCTTGGCACAGAGATGAGACCCTGTCTGGGCACAGGAAAAGGTGAAAAGAAACTTCCTGTCTGCCAAATGCAGTGAGGAATGTTTTGTTTCAAGCTCCTGAAGGATGAACGGGATGAAGAAGGCTTGACCTTGACCACAGCACTGCTCTTCATTCTCAACCTCTTTGCCAGAGTGGCTGCAAGTCCATATTAGTTGTTAATTGCTGGACAGCCCTGGCCATGCCCAGGAAGTACGAAGCTTTTCACAAAATCAGGACTAAATCAAAGTTTCTCCTTTGCAAGGAGCTTATTGTGTCCTGGAGGGTTTGTCCCATAGGAAAGTTGCCTGGGACCTGGGGACAAGGGTGGTGTCCAACAAGGTTCTTCAAAGACAGGAACCAGTATGTCCAGAGTACCCAGTCCTTGAGTCCAGGGATGAGATCTCAGTCTGTTTACCCATACAAAGTGCTCTCTATGATGGGAGAAATGTTTCAAGTGCCAATGGAAATGTGTAGAATCATAGAACTGTTGAGTTGGGAAAAGACTTCAAAGACTTGAGTCCAACCATTCCCCAGCATTGCCAAGCCCACCACTGCCCCCTGTACCCCAGTGCCACGTTTTTGTAAATCCCTCCAGGGATGGGGACTCCACCACTGCCCTGGGCACCCTCTGCCAGGGCTGGACAACTCTTTCTATGAGGAAATCTTACCAGTATTCAACTTGACCCTTCCCTGGCACAACTTGAAACCATTCCCTCTCCTCCTGTCCCTGTTCCCTGAGAGCAGAGCCTGACCCCTCACCAGCTCCCCCCTCCTGTCAGGGAGTTGCAGAGAGTGAGAAGGTCCCCCCTGAGCCTCCTTTTCTCCAGGATGAGCCCCCCAGTTCCTTCAAACACTCCTTCTCAGACCAGTGCTCTACTGTAGCTCCATACCTCTCAGTGCTTGTGAGAACTGCCAAACCAAATCTGTGTGCAACCACCAGGAGAATGTAACCCCACGTTGTCCTCCAGCTCTTCACATGCCAGACAAATGGTGAGGGCTCTTGGAGGACTTGACTTGCTTTCGGGGGGATACGGACAGGGCTGACAGGACACAGCAACTGTGTGTTTAGAGCACAGCTGTCCATGTGTCTGGAGATATTTTCCCCAGCCTTGTGCTTTCTAGCTCCTTTCCTTGGGAGCAAATGATGTAGTAAAAACTTGCAGGAATCCTGTATTTCTGAGCACGTAGGCTGGTAATCACCGAGACAGCTGAAGCCTTAGATTTGTTGGCGTAGGCTTCTGCAACAGAGCAGGCATTTGTCAGATCTAAATTCTGTTGAAAGGTATCTCGTTTAGTTAATTAAATAAAAAAATGAGTGGAGAAACAAAGGCAGAAGCAGTACCATCCTATTTCCATCTTGGCAGTCCTGAGTGTCTCCCCTCGGTTTTTAGTGCTTCTCCAATTTCTTTGTGACTCTGAAAGTGTCTTCAGTTTCTACGTTGACCAGTGGCCAAATTCCTCACCGCGCTGAAGTTGGGGAGTTTTGAATTGTTTTGGAATTCAGCCTTTGAGGTGAAAATAGTTATTTAGTCTTAAATGGAGTCAAGAGATAAGAGACCATTTTACTGTCTAGACACTTTTTCTTGTGCTGAAGTAGGATGGCTTGCAAGGCATGGTGTCCCTTATGGCTAAGGATGACCAGGAAGGGACAGGGGAAGGATTTTCCTGTAACTGCAGCATTTTTCTGGGGTGAATTCTTTCCTTTCTTGGAGATGTTGCTGTACAAATCAAGCTTCAGCTGTTCCACCCTTCAGCATCTCAGACCTAAAAGCCTGGCTTGGGAAGTGCCTTTGGGTTCCTACCTGGTCTGGTTCCCTAAGCTTGGAAATCACCCCAAGGCACTATCTTGGAACAACACCTCAAGCTGCCATCTGTGCACCTACGCTCCTGCCCTTGGACAAGCACAAGGTTGTTTCCATCAACCTGCAGTGGGTGTGCGGTGAAGTGCCCAGGTCCCTGTCTTGCCTCTTCCTGGGGCTCTCTGTGCCCCCAGATCTTTGGTCACACCTGAGAGCAGGGATGGGTCTTCCCAACCTTCTGGGCTTTGAGATGCTGAGCAGTCAAAAAAGTCTTAAGATCCGGGCCCCATTCTCCCTACTCTGGCTCTTCTTCCCTGCAGATCCTATTTCTTCTTGGCTTTTCTTCTTTGCTGGGGTGTTGGGAAGATAAAAGCACACGAGTCTTTGCCTGAATGCTGGATGATCATCTAGACCGCTGTCTCCTGCCAAGTCACAGACATTGCTCCTTGCTTGCCATTCTCCTTCCTTTTATTTCTTGCTGGTTTTTTCCCCCTAACTTGTTTAACTCGGATGTTTTCCACCCTGTGGTCGGTGACTGCAGAGCTTTGGTCTGTGTTTGCTCTGCCACTTGCCGTGGGGGTATCACCTTTTAGCTGTCCTGTACAGGGACAGACCTGCATGTCCTCCCCTGTCCGATTGCAACAGCCCCAAACTGAACAATCTTGCAAGTTCCACATTGGCTTAACTGGTTTTTTTTAAATCTTAATTTTTTTTTTCATTCACAACCCTGAAACACAAAGGGCTTGGCTTGTAGTATCGTTATGTCTTTGGGAAAAAACTGTCCCTGCATACATTTCTTGCAGGAATTTACAGCAGTTTAGTTCCCAGCTCATTTCCAGGCATTTTCCTTTATTTCTGCTGAAATCAAAGCCATGCCTGTGTGCAACTTTTATAATTTCTGTGCAATATTTACAAATTAAATACAGTAGAAGATAGTCTGGCTTACAACCCAAGACTCGAAGTGCAACCAGACAGTTAAACTGAGATGTTTAAAGAAGAACAAAACCACAGAAAGCAAAACTCTTGCACACTTAATCTTGTGAGGGCTTAGTACCAGATAAGGGTTTTAGCTAACTTTTATTTTGACATTCCCTTTTAATAAGCATTGCTCTTTACAAAGTGGTTTATGTGATTGCGTTACTGAGAGGAAACAAAGAAATGCCAGGAAAACTTGATGTGGAGAATCTGTACTCATAAAATGCTTGTAAGCTCCAGCAAAAAGAAAAGCTTTTCCCATCTCCTTTTTCTTTTTTTTTTTTTTTTANTAAAAAAGCCCCACACATTGAATATCTCAGAAAACCAGATCTGGTGGTCTGGGACTAAACACAAATTCCTTCCACTGCCACGAACAAGCCTCTTCGTCCTGCCTTTGCCAAACATGAGCCCTCACTCTCTATGGTTAAAAGCCAGTTGGCCTCAGAAAATAGATTTTAGCTCCTGGGGATGCCAAAGAACACAGATTCCATGGGCAGATGGCTTTGGCAGGCAGGGTTGGAGGCTGTTGACCATTGAAATGTATTTGTGAATGGCTGCTTCCTTCATCCGAGTGCCCTTAGCTGAGCAGTGCCAGTGGTGAAAATAAAGTTAATTGCTACGGGACAGGTTTAAAATAAAAGCTTCTGTTTATCTGAATGGAAGTGGGGGCTTGGGGTAAGGGATGAGGCTGAGCAGGGGTTTCACAGTGGCTACAAAACCAGCACAGATGCAGACTGCTGTGGTCACTGCAGTTGTTTCCCTGGTTCTGGGGATGATCCTGGGGACAAGTCCTGTGCAACCCTCAAGTACTGCTCCCAGCAGCCTTGTAAGGGGCCAGGCATTAAAACATCCCACGTGCTCTCAGGGCCAAGACTAAGCATTAAAAAGACAGCAGGCAGGTAGGGAGCTGCCAGTGTGCTTAGAGCAACCATGCACCATCCCAGATGAAGGCAGTGAATGCCAGGACCATCTCCATCTTAGCTGCATCCTTGATGATGGTATTCCGGCTCTGCCTTCTCCACTGGGGATAGCCACGCTGCAGCCTGTTTGGAAATCTGAGATGTCTGAGGCTGCCAAAGCATTTCTTCCATTCGACTGTTGTTTTTTTGGAGACTTGCCATCTCGGCTACCGGTTACGGCCAGCACACAGGGGCTTGCTCACTCCTTCTGAGTAAACCATTTTTTGGGCAATTCCTCCTCTTTGTGGCTGTTGAATTTCCCTGTTATCCAGTTGGAGCTCTGTGTACATAGCTCTCCATCTGGAGGTTGTGGTCCTGGCTCCCCATGCTGCCTGAGCCAGGTGTGGTCCTCAAATTCTTCATCCATGCATGTGTCCTGTCCCAGTGTGGCAGAGATGAAGGACGTGCATAAAGTAAAGCCAAACAAAAACATTTGGTGTGGGCAAACTGCCGGTTTGCTTGATAATTTGCTTTTTAGTTCATTTTTTTTGTTTTTCCACTTAAAAATTCCTCATACACTTAAAATGATTCACTGCAAACTCATGCAAACCCACTGTGCCGTGCTGGTAGGCAAGAGGAACAAGTGATGCTGTCTGTAGGCCAGGGGTATCAGGAGCTCCTTAAGTCTTCAGAAAAAAATAACTCCTGGTGTTTCTTGCCTACCTGACTTCCTGCCACTCATCTGGGGCTAACCAGGTTTTTCCCTGCTTAGTGTGGAAGCAACACAGAAAACACAGAAAACTGGGAGAGTTTTTCCTGGGAACCAAAGTCACGTTATTTTAACTTCAGAAAAGCTTTCAGATTAAATAGGACTGTTACTTAAAGAGGTTTAGGAGCATGAGTTGGTACTAGACTGTTGGATGCCATGAAATTGGCTCTGTTTTTGTGGTCCCCTGCCAGCCTGGCTGTCTGGTGGGTCAGATGTGTTGACCAAGCAGAGTCATGGAGGAATAGTTGCAACTAAAGCCTTTCTTTGACTTTCCAGGCGACAGCAGAGACTCCCCAGTGGGAACAAGTCTCAGCAGCACGCGGATCATCAGCAGGGTGGCACCAAACACAACAGGGACCACCAGAAACTCTACCAAGGAGGCCAGGCCCCTCACTCCTCGGGCAGGACGGGCCACCACGGCTACAGCCAGAACCGGAGATGGCACCACAACCAGAAGCACTCGCCCAACGACAAAGAAACGCACAGAAACGCCAAAGAGACTGAGAATCTGAAAATAGAGGACAGCTCCGCCTGCACGGTGCACATCCCCACAGAGACACCCCGAGGCCCAGACACTGTAGAGAAGCAGTCTCAGCAGTACATCCAGGAGTCGGAGACCAAGCGGAAGGACAGTATTCACGAGCGCATCGGGGAGAGACCCAAGATCACCCTGCTCCAGTCTTCCAAAGACAGGCTGAGGAGGAGACTAAAAGAAAAGGTATTATTTCTTAATTATTTCTTAGGGAAACCTTGAGTTTCTCTTTTTCCAAGAGTCTGGCTGTTGGCCATTCTCCACACGAAGGGTGGGGTGGGCTCAGGGCACCTTTCCATCAATGCACCCAACTTATCTTAATCTCCCACTGTCAGCACTTCTCTTGATGTGTCTTTGTGCTTCTTCAGGAGGCCTTTTGTTAACACAGTTAAGACTCTGAGTTTGACTTCTTGGTTGCTGCCAGCTTGAGTTCTCCGAAGACTGGGAACTCTCCCCCCATCCATGGGGGAAGGCTTCCCCCTACCCTTGGGGAAGGCTGGTGCACACATGAGCTCCCTCTTAGTCTGCGGAGCTCATCCACTTTGCAAAAAACATCTAAAAAAGGCAATTTGTCTCTCTGCAATTACAGAGCTAAATCCCAGACTTTGATTTTTGAGTGCTGAATAGCTGGACTCTGCTACTTTAAAGTTGATATCCATTTATCTCTGCAATGAATTGAAACACCCTTATCTTTTCCCCCTTCCTTCCAACAACCCAACAATAACAAAACTATTGCATGCAAGTGACGGAGGAGAAATCCTTTTTGGAAACAATATTCAGCCACAGATTTCTGAGGAATTTGGAGATGATATCTCCATTTGCCCCTTGTGAAACTCAGATTCTTGAGATTCTTTTGTCAGACTGGAAAATGCATCCGTGGGGGTATCATTAATAAGATTTCCAAAATACAGAGCAAAAATAACATGAACACATACAATTCCATGGGGGTGCATGCTGGAAATCTATACCTTTGAATGCATGACCATTTACTATTTCTGTATGTGGTGTGAGGGGGAGGAAGAGATTTTGTTAGTTATTTTTATATTCTTTAAAGCAATGGGAGTGTAGCGGAGACCTTCAGTGTGTTCATTTTAATGCTCTTCTCGAGAATTTAGGGTCTTTTAACAAACACATCACATAAGCACACACTCTTGGGTGGGTGTTGTCAACACAACCAGCCTCCTGATGAGTGGTTTGGACAATTCCAATGCTGGTTGGTGTTGGGTTTGTCCAAAAATCTGCTACAGGTTTGCATTTCATAGTGCATTATAAAATTGAGGTGGACAAGCAGAAGGGAGCAGACCAAAGCAAGTGGGAAGCACACCTTACACTGGGGAGAAGGGGCAAATGCATAATAAAATGTTGAAAAGAAGCAATAATTTCTACAGTAACGATGTGAAGGGGAAAGGGTAACAGCCAAGAGATGGTAAAGTTGAGAGTCTTGCAAATACTGGGATTGTATAATATCCTTGATCTCAGTTTACATTGTTAAATATCTATTAAAAAGTAGGTATTTCTGTAGGATTGTTGTTTTGCAAACATTAGTGCACTTTCTAAAAAGAGGCACAGAAAATGTCCATTATCATGATGTTGCAAACACCAGAAACTGGTCCAAGATGCCAAAGGCAGTCAGGAGTGGTCAGGCTTCAGCATCTTGGCTTGGGACCCTCAAGGACATCTCCCTGAGCCTAGAGGGAGGACTTTGGGATGGAGTTCTGTGGGAAATGGAGAAAGAGAACATTTCTGGGGCAGGACTTACGCGCTTGTAGTTTTCAGTGCTGAGATTATACCATTGTGCTGCTAAAATATGCTTTGTCTTTTCTCTGTCTGTTTATATGTCTTCCTAACCCCCTTTTTCCCCTTTGCTGCTTGTGCAAGGACAAGGGCTGATATATCTGTTTTTTCCTTGTGTAACAGACGCCTTGTCTTTCCCTTTTCACGGACCAGGACGAAGTCACGGTGGAAACCACCGATCCTGAAAAGAATAAAATGGACAAACTAATTGAAATTCTCAACAGCATGAGGAACAACAGCAGTGACGTTGACTCCAAGCTCACCACATTCATGGAGGAGGCCCAGAACTCTACCAACTCTGAGGAGATGCTGGGCGAGATAGTCAAGACCATCTACCAGAAAGCGGTGACAGACCGCAGCTTTGCTTCCACAGCAGCCAAGCTCTGTGACAAAATGGCCCTTTTCATGGTGGAAGGAACCAAGTTCCGGAGCCTGCTCCTCAATATGTTGCAGGTAATGAGATAGAATTAGTCTGTTAGATGCCTGCAGCATCACCTCACGTGGTCCTACCATGTGTTTGGAGCTGAGCTCTTACCAAATTCCTTTTGAACCCAGCTGATGAGAGAAGGGAGGTGTACCTGCCTTTTTGTCTGTGCACAGCTTTAATGATTGCTGTAGATAATGTGGCACTGAGAGCATTGTCAGGTTGCTCTTCATTCCTATTTCACGAACTGTATGTGGAATTACAGTGTCTCATACCAGGGCCCATCTGTGAAATGAGTCAATTGCTTGAGGCAGCATCCCCATGGCATGACGAGAAGTGAACTGGGAGAGTCTTACAGAGTGGGCTGTTAGAGTGGAGGGTCCATCTCAGCACCAGCAACACCACATTCAGTCGTGGTCCCTGCATGGGCTGTTGGTTGCATGACCTGGCTGCAGGGCTGGCTCCTGGGTTTCTGATTACAAAGAAAACTGAAATAATCTGTGTCTTTGCTCATTATTCTCTGTGACTTGTTTACTGATACACAGAACTGATTGGTTGTTCTGCTACAAAACCACCAGTGACAGCAAAGTTGCAGGAGGGGGAGAAAAAGGCAGTGGCTGTGATAATTGCTCTATGTGGTTAATGATTGGGCTTGGTGGTCTTGAAGGTCTTTTCCAACCTAGAGGATTCTGTAGTAATGGCAGATGATGGGGAAAAAGGGCTGTCCTCATCTTGTTCTTCTCTTGGATGCTGTGCTTGGCTTTCTGTACCTTCATTTGACTCTTGGGCATCACAGCAGTCAGGGAAATAAGGAATAAAATAAAATAATGAAAATCAGTATTTACTGTAACCTAAGATAATTCTGCAAATTTGCTGCTCCAGTTTTGCTTCTCCTATGCTCTGGGTGTTTATCAAACCCAGCACCTCTCCCTGTGCACACTCCTTCTCTTCTCTGCCCCACAAAACCCTTGGGCAGCACGCACACCTGCCTGTTGTCTTTACCAGGTGGTGGTTTTTATCAGAGCAATTTATTTCCAAAGCTGTTATAAATCAAAATGAGACAAACTGCAGTCAAAATCAGTCACAGATTTGGCAGCAAAGGGCTGGAGGGAGCTCTAAACCCTCCATGCATCCCACCCTTCCCATATCAGGTTGCTCTTGGGTCCACCCCTGTTTGGCTGAGCGACCTAAGAATCCAGAATAAAGTCCAAGAATGATGGCTGGGGAGCAGCAGGATGTTAGCAAAAAATTGAGGCTGATGACAGTCCTGGATTAGGAAGGACTCCTCCAGTTTACTTTACTCTCTTGTCCCAGCATTTCCACCTAGTAACAGACCCAGTAAACTGATTTATACTGCAGCATCATGGACAAGAATAAGTGCATTCACATTCAGCTCTTCACAGGGTGAATGTAGGATAAATAATATATCTCCTATCTCCAGAGAGTCCCAAAGTGCTTCTCGGGAACATGTAGCCAGACACAGTGTGATGGGAGCATGGTGTCCTTTGTGGAGAGATGGGGGAAATGAAGTGCAAAGAGCAGCCAGGGTTTGCTGGTGACCGAGTTCATGTGCTGAAGCAAGGGAGGAATATGCAAAAGGGATTTGTTCAGCCCCGAACTGCACATCTTTTATAAATGCTTTGCTGGGGTAAAAGGTGACAGATCACTACAGGTCAAAAGCAAAGTGCTATGTGAAATTAAATAATTTAACATTTCCTTTCTGATAGTAAAGGATTTTGACTTTCTCCAAGCACAGTTTCTTTTTCCAACCAAAACAATTGGATGCACTGACACAGATTCATTAAATACTTCGGTCAAGCCCTAAGCCAGGAATTGTTTTATGCATTCAGGCTTGATAACCCTGGCTGGAGACAGACTCAGGTATGAGGCATTAAAAAAGTGTCAATCCAGTTGTCTTGGTGTGAAATAAAGGGGTTGATTATCAATATGGTATATTAGAATTGATATATGATTATTATCAATATCAGTAAGGCCTATTGGATATGATAGTATGTAATGGAGTAAAGTGGATATCCAATTGATGTATTAATATGTCGATATCAATTATTACATATCCCTATTTTGTTTATTTATATGTATAAATAAAGATATTGGGTTTATTTATATATATAAATATATATGTAAATATTGATATATGAATGTTTATATAACATTATCCAGCTCCAGTCCTAGCCCCTCTGCCATCAGATATTTCAGTCAGCCATTTCTAGATAATTTATCATTAATTAAAAGAAAACAAAAAAAAAGTAAAAAAGCCCAACAAACCTTTAATAAAATACTCGCTCCAGAGTGGGATTTATGTCTCTCTAGCACCTTTCAGACTAATCTGATCCCCGGGCATAAGGAGCTCGTCTCGCTGGGCACCGGCAAGCTGGGGAATTACCATGCTGGGGTGTGATAAATCGGGATCAACGTGATCCCCTCCCCGTGCTGCTGGTGCCTGGGGCTGGACCACTCACCCCCCCATCTGCTCACGGCAGATGCTCCTGTTTTGTAGGGGCCTGTTCGTCCCTTTCTCTCAGGACGGTGATGGCAACAGCTCTGCCCCACCAGAGGATCTCAGAAGTTAATGCATTGACCAGTTGAGCTGCCCTGTCAGCATCCTGGTACCCTATAGACAGCATTCTTATACTTATGGATGGTGTCCTTCTACCCCACTGGAACTTAAAAAAGCATCAAGGGGTTTTGCTGCAGAACAGGCAGTAAACTGTCTTTTTAGTCCGGCTTCTCTTAGGTTTTCACCTGTTGACCAGGCACCCGTGCCCAAGGGTTGCACATGCTCACAGCTTATCTCAGGGGACTTGTTTTCATCCCAAAAGAGATGCCAGCACTGCAGCATGGGAATGTTGTCACAACATCCCCCTTCCTGCCAGCAGCACCTCTAAAGAGCTTCCCCCCAGCCAGTGGGTCCATTTCATGGTCTGATGGGATCCGTCAGGAAAGCTCTGGTTTGAATTTATCCCTCACTTCGTGTTTTGGTTTGAAATCTTGGCTGAGTCTTGAACTGTGGTGCTGCAAAGCTTTCAGGAAAAGAGATGTGGGAAGGGGAGTCGTGGAATGAACAGCTGGTAGAGCTTGGAGAGATGCTGCCATGAGGGAGCTTGGCACTGAATGGTTCACTTGGCATCTAGGTTATCCAGCCCTGGCACAGGCTTCCCAGGCAAGTGTTGGAGACACTGTTCCTAGAAGGATTTAAAATCCACGTGGATGTGACACTTGGGGACATGGGTCAGTGGTGGGCTTGGCAGTGTTGGGAAATGGTTGAATTTGGTGGTCTTGGAGGCCTTTTCCAACCTAAACAATTCAGTGATTCTGTGACTTGGGTTTGATTTTCTCCCTGTTGACTTTGGTTTAGTGTTTTGGTAGCGGGAGTGATTTTGAGCTGTGTGGACCCTTGGGATGGACCTGTGTGAGTTGGGCCTGAGGAGCTTGGGTGGCTGGGGACATGCAAGAACATCTTAGTGGATGCATATATGGTTTCTTCACGCCTCTAGAAATACCTTCTTAATCAATATATTGAAAGTAAGTCTCCTGTGAGAGGTTTACGTTTGTCAGTTTCCCTCACTGGCATGTCCAGGCTTTTTTTTTTTTTCAGTGGGGAGTGTTAAGCAACGCTCCACAAACCCTTCACATGTAACATAAGTTGGAGTACTCCTCTAGTGGAACAACCGTGCTCTTTATAGCAGAGCTGTGTCTGCATCTAAGCTATGCAGAGCCAAGTGTATTATTAGAGTGGACATCACTGGGGCTGTAATTGTACACTGCTCCCCTTAGCAACCACAGCCAACAGCACATCAAACAGAAGGCTGATACCTTCTTTTAATGATAATAAAAATAAAAAAGAGCCCCAACACCCATCATGAAATGAACATCCCAACACAGAGCAGCAGAGCTCACTGCAGAGCACCATTGCCTGCTGCATCCCTGTGGATGGA
>VXBX01001568.1:66844-79017 GCA_013400415.1 Scytalopus superciliaris
TTAAAGCAAAAGCTCCCTGGCTGCATAGAATTTGTAAATACTAGCCCCTGAGGAAGATTTTTCTGAGCTCCTTCATGTAAACATTTTTTTTAGCAGACTGGTACTTCACCTGCAGGTCTTGATTTTCAGAAGTCGCTTGTCCCCCATCCCAGAGCTGTGTTTCCAGTGAGGGGATACAGCACCAGTGCCTGATGGCCATCAGAGTCCTGGCTATGGTGGTGGGAGAGACAGGGTGAAAAGCAGACAGAGGAGATAAGAGGGTTTTCAGCCTTTTTGCTTTCCAGCGTGTTTGCTCAGCAATGTTGAGTGCTGGGCCAGAGCCACCACCTCCCTGCAGACTAAACAGTTGCAGTGTTTTCTCCCATGACCGAAAGAATTTAGTAAAGGGTCCCGGTATGAAACTTTGCAGGAACTCTGGGTGCCACAAATATCTCTGGCTGGGAGTCTGTTAACTCCTCCAGTTCCTTGATCATCCTTGCGGTTCATTCTCTGGGCAGATGAAAGGAAAGCCCATCCCACGATGAATCTGGCCAGCTGTTTGCAGGACCCCCGTGCTCTCCCACCCACTTCTTTCTGGGCTTTTTGCTTTATTTTTTTAAAGGAGAGAGCCAAGAACTCTGGCCACAATTGGTCTCTGGAGTCCTCAGTTCAGGAAAGACATGGACCTGTTAGAGCGGCTCCAGAGGAGGATGCTTCAAGGGCTGGAGCCCTCTGATCTGGAGCCAGGCTGGGAGAGCTGGGGGGGTTCCCCTGGAGAAGAGAAGGTTCCAGGGAGACTTGAGAGCCCGTTGCAGTGCCTGAAGGGGCTCCAGCAGAGCTGGAGAGGGACTTGGGACAAGGCATGGAGGGACAGGACACAGGGAATGGCTTCCCAGTGCCAGAGGGCAGGGCTAGATGGGATATTGGGAAGGAATTCTTGGTTGTGAGAGTGGTAAGGCCCTGGACCAGATTGGGCAGAGAAGCTGTGGACTGTACACTTCCAGTCCCTGGAAGTGTCCAAAGCCGGGTTGGACACGGCTTGGAACAACCTGGGCTGGTGGAAGGTGTCCCTGCCCCTGGCAGAGAGGTTAGAAAATGAGATAAGCTTTAGAAGTCCTTTCTAACCTGTAATGCCTCATGCCTCTTGGACCTGTTTGTAGCCATCTGTGTGCACTGATGTCCATCCAAAAGTTGTCAGCTTCCATGCATCACAGAGTTCAAGGGCTTCCACTTCAGGTTTTGGGTATGGAGAAAGCCTCCAGGGTTCGTTCATCCATTGGTCCTGGCTTGAGGGGAAGCAGAGGCCAAGCCTCAGTGCCTTGCACTCCCCAGCCAGCTGAGCAGATTGATGATCCCAGTCCCACCTCATGGTGAACACCACCAAGTATGTACTTCAAAGGGAAGTCTTAGCATCCCACAGGAGAGCATTCTGCTGCCAGGCACCCATGAAAATCCTTCCTCTGGCTGAGCCAATGTAAGCCAGGATTGCCTGTGCAGAAAAACTCCCAATGACAAACAGGATTACCTGCCTGCTCTTCCCTGCCCGGTTTCATTCATCCTGGCCTTCAGTGGACATAGCTTCATTTCAAAGGCAGATGGAACTCCTCCAGCCCTGATGCCTGGACCAAGCAGCTCCTGCTTCCACAGCCACTTTTCCTCCTCTTGTATCCGTCTTTCCAAACTTGACCCGTCCCCACAGATCCCTCATCACCTCCACCTTGTGAAAAGGACATACTGCATGTGCAGAACTTAGAATTAGAATGCATCCCACTGGCAAACTCCAGCTGGTGCCTCCTGTATCCTCCTGGGCTGCAAAGCTGGGCATCTCAAGATGTGGCATTTGCAATCAGGATCCATCTGTCAGCCACCGCTGGCGTTCCCAGTCATCACCCCAGGTTGGTGTTGGGAAGTGGGATGGGTATTTTTTCAGGCACAAAAGTGGCCTCTGAGCATATGTGGCGATGGTGTTGAGGCTCTCATGTGGGGAGGAGTTTGCAAACTGCCCACCAAACCCTCCCCACCCATATAAAGCAGCCTCCAAGTATTTTTTTTTCCTGGGATTTCTTCAAACCACTATGGTTTCACACCTGCAGTGGGGAATGCAGCCCGTGGCCTGAGAGATTTACATTAACATGTTATCCCATGGAGTAAGGGTATCATTGCTTCTGCGGATGCTGGGATGAGCAGGGATCCACTGTGCTTGATCCCCTCTCTTCCTACCACCTCCATGTTGTGGGCAGGGAATTTCTGGCCTAGGGATAGGGTGTTCTAAGGGACATGGATTCTCTGTCCCCATCTCAGGGTGGGGACTCTTGGTGTCACCCAGCATCCAAAGGTAGCCCACTCATAAAGGCAAAGGGCACATCACTGCCTTGGGGTTCCCATAGTACTAGGACTTAATAAAATGAATATAACGAGAGTCTTCTGAAATACTACAGAGGAGCAAGGCTGCTGAGTGGGAGTTGCCTCCTCTGGGCATTACAGCCATGGGGTGTCTGCAGGGCTGGGTCAAATGGTTGTCCCAGCTGCTCTAATGACAACCCAACAAGGAAATTAATTGTCATTTCTTTGTGGTCTCTTGTTTCCCCTCCAGTCCCTCTCCACAGGACTTAGAGACTCTGGCTTCTGATTCTCAAACAGATCATTAGTTCCCCGTCTGTGTGTCCTTCAGATCGCAGATCTGTGCGTGTCCCACCACTTGCTGTAAGATCCAGCTGAGGCTGGTAATGATGTTTTGGTGTGTCTGGGTTCGTGGGAAAACAAATCTTTAAGGTGTTGATAAACTGCTGTTATCCAGCTGAGCTCACACCCTGGCACGTGTTTGGGAATCCGGAAAGGTGTGAGGTAGGAAGGACGGCAATAAAAATTAAGTGGCGAGGAAGACAGCTCTGTCACCTGGGTGGCACTGGAGGAGGTGCAGGCAAACACCCAGGGCAAAATGGTGTTTGCTGCTGGTGCTGTGCAGACTGAATTCACCCTCCTGTTCCTCTCAGAGCTTCCACCAGACAGTGCTTCAAGGTCTCTAACAACTGCAAGGTTAACAGCAGCCTTTTTGTTTGCACACCCATCATTATGTTCCCACCAGAGTGATTTCAACCGCAGATAAATCAATAATTAACTGCTTGCACCTCCAAAGCCCCCAAGGACCTCACAGACATCAGTAGCTCAAGCCATGAGACGCCCACGTTGGGTGGGTAATTGCTGCTGATCCCAGATTCAGAGCCAGATATAGAGAGGTCATGGTGAGACCAGGGGGCAGGAGGTTCAAGTAACCACTCTCTCGGTCACCTCAGGGTGTTTGTAGACACAGGAAGTACCCGCAGCTCCTGTTGGTTCTGGTCATCAGCTGCCTCAGCTGCCCAGACCTGGGAATTTAAAATTCAGTTTGTTCCTAATCCTAGGAGTTTGCCCTGCCTCTCCTTTAGAAGAACCAGGAGTTTTTGAACTTACTTTCCCCTTTCTGCCCAACTCCCTTTGAGAGGAATAAGCATTTTTTGTGTCTGCCTGATGGCTGCAGGATCTTCGGTGAGTTGTTCTTGTAGAGCTGGAAGAATTCCTCATCACTGGAAATGTCCAAGGCCAGGTAGGAGAGGGCTTAGAGCAGCCTGGTCTAGTGAAAGGTGTCCCTGTCCATAGCAGAGGATTGGAACAAGATGAGCGTTCAGGTCCCTTCCAACACAAACATTCTGTGATTCTGTGATTCCGTGAATTGGTCAGTGACACCTAATGCAAGTTACAAGTTGCTTAGTGGTCAGCTGTAGGTGTCCTTTCGGGTTGTGGTCACAGTCTTGGTAATCTGGACCTTCCCTGTGCAGTGCATTTTTGGAGACCTCTGTGATTAAAATCATTGACAACCTGTGGCCATCATGAAATCAGGTCCATGCTGGAGACCACCAGTAGGATTTCCTGCTGTTCCCAAAACAGCCAAAACACCCCGAGAAAAAGCCAAGGCACATTCATATGGTGCAGATCCAGTTTAGAGGAAACAACATGATGAAAGTCTGTGGGAGTGAAATGCCTCATGGCTGGGTGAAGCCAGGACCTTTGCAAGGCTGGGCACGGGGTGTCATCTGTAATTTAAAAGCTTTATCTGCTTTAAATGTCAATAGCTTCTTTCTTGGAGTCATAATAATTGCCATGATTTGCATGTCTCAGTCACACACCCCAGAGCGCTTTGCAGAGGAAGATGAGTAAATCATTCCCGTTTGCCAATGGGAAATCAGGGTACAGAGGTGATGGGAGCCCACACAGGTCTGGAAATAAACCTCAGTCTCCAGTGCTGGTGTTTTCCAGGTCCTGCATGGAAGCTGTTGGCTCAAAGCTGGTTTTCTGCCATCATTTTACTCTGCTGTGTTGTCTTGTCCCTGTGCTGGCAGCATGGGCAGGAATGGTGTGGTGGGATCTCAGTGTGGCTCTGTCCTTGGGTCAGACAGGGGGTCCTGGGTTGTTGCTGCAGGAGGCTGAAGGAAGAGCAGAGCCCATGGAAGAGCTTATAGTCCCAACATGTTCCACCATCTCCAGCGAAGGAGTTTGTGTAGTGGTGTCCACGGAGTGAGATACTCCCAGTGAATCTGTGAGTGGTACAGAGAAGCTTGGTGAGACCCTGACCATCCATGGGCAGAGGTGTTTGATCACTCCTTTTGCTGTCACATGTTTCTCCAGCATCTCCTGAGGTTCTTCTTACTCATCTCACTGGGTTATACTCCTCAGAAACCAAAGCTCCAGAACTCCAAAACTATCTCCAAGCCAGGACCTGACTATAAGCAGTATTTAAATTATAAGCAAGGAATAGTGCAGTGATGTTAACTGTGCAAAATATCATTTATTGAGTCCTTTCCAGGAAGGTATGGGGAGGGAGCAGGTGGAGGGTATGCTTCTCCAGGACAGCAACAAAGGATGGAGGCTGTCCCAACCTGTAGCCACCAGCTCCCTCTGCCAACCCATTTGATTTGTCTCAGGCCCTTTCCAAAGAGCCATTTAGGGCTCCAGCCTTTTGTAGCACATTGCCAGTAAGATCAAGTATTTAGCACAGCCTCTCTCAGCTTTTTATATAGCTCTTAGCACAGATATCTAAGCATTATATATTTCTTTTTGTGCAGTATTTCTGACTCAGTATTTCCTGCCTCCTTGACAATAACTGAGTAAACAGCAGAACTGCTAGAGGAAGAGTCCTGTGTTTACAGAGCAACAAGCCCAAATGTGTCTTTTTTTTTTTCCATCAGAAGGTGGTGATGCTTAAATTAACCCTCATTTTTATCCCACACTAAACTTTTGCCCTCGGTTGCTGCTGACAGAGTCAGCCATGAGTCGGTGGGCCCAGATCTGGGGAGAAGTTATTTGGAACTCGTCTTAAAAAAGGTGTGGCGAACTCCCAGGGGATGAGTTTTCAACTGCAGCTGTCTGGGCTGGAGTGAGGGCTTAGATCTGATGGCAAAATGCTGCTTCTCATCCCACTTGACTCTGCTGCCCATCAAAAATGGTAGAGGATGGATCTGTCGCCTCTCCCATGGAGTGGCCATTCCTCTTGGCTCTTCTAGCTTGGTCCTAGGCTTGGAGAGGTCTCAGGGGCCAGGAAAGGATAGTGTTACATGACCTGCATCCACACTGGGAAGAGGAGTGGGCTGTCGCTTGGGTGCAAGAGCAGAGACCCCCAAGATAAAGGCATTTTGAATTTCCATGGCTGGCAGGAGCTTCAGCCAAGCTTAAAAAGGTTCCAGCCAGGATGTCAGAAGATGGGCTGAGCCATGGGCTGTCTCTGTGATGTTTGAATACAGACAACCCTGACCTGCCCATCATGTATGGTGAGGCCTAACATGATGAACATGCTTAACCTTCAGGTTTATGCCCTAGACTTGTTCTGTATGAGACCTCTTTAAGAGGTCCACTTGGCATCCACCCACTTGCCACATGGTTTCCCAGTGAATTCTTCTCCCAAACCAGGCAAAGAAGGGAGGTCAACCCTGCTACCTGGTATAAATACATTTTATTTTAGACTATAGGCACTGAAGGAAGGTCATCCAGTAAACACACCCAGATTATCTACAGGCCAGAGCACCCCCAAATTAGTAATACAGTTCCTGTTTAAAAATACAGCCAAACTGATGAAAGATAATTTGCTTACTGCCCTGACATCACCACCTAAGCATGGGGCAGGCCAATCCACAGGTTATTTTTATGTAATTCCGTGAGGCATTTCCAGAGCAAATAAAGTTCACTGGGCAGGGCAGTGACCCAGCCCTCTGGTTTCAGAGCTTTTCAGCCCCCTCAAGGCTTGTCACTGGCCTGTGGAGGTCTGCAGGTCAGCGCACGGCTCCATCAGATGTGCCCCAGGCACACAGGACATGGGGTTTGTTCTGTGCTGAGCCACTCTCCACTGGTGGCCAGCTCGTCACCCTTCCCTTCTGGTTGCCTTGGCTCATCCCTTTTGGTTGCACACCCTTTGGAGAAGCAATTGAGTTGCTCTCCATGTTCTCAGAGGGTCTCAGGTCCTGCTGGGAGATGAATTGCACATGTAAATCCACTGATCAAACAGCCTAGAGGGTCTCCTCAGACAGTCACCCCAAAGGAGGTGGGACGTTTTTGCATGGGTGACATTCAGGTTGGCTTGCCTATCTGTGCATACCATGGTCCTGGTCAAGCCTGCAGTCTGACAGCCAAACTTAAGGACAAAGCTCCCCAGACCACCTTCCTCGTGCACTCCTACCAGATCTGAAGGAGATGAGTATGTCAGGATAGCCCTGGCATTGCAAGTCCAGCTGTCATGGAGGTTCCTGCCAACTCTGGTCCCTAGGCTGGCATGGTTTAAAAAACCTAATTCCTACATCTGTCAAGGTGCTTTTCCTCCTTTGTCAAAGGTACCACCCCCTCCTTTTTGCAGACTGCATGCTTATCATCTCCTTTAGCAAAATATGGCCCAACCTGAGTCTGCAGATGGAGCAAAATTATTCCCACTGGAATAATTCTCACTTTCTGGGTGAAAACAATCGCGGTGACTTCTGCATCCATCCCACATTTCATCCTCTTCTCCCATCCCTCATAGGGGTCCATTAAAGTCTGCAAAAGCTTTTTTGTGCCTGGAGGAGTGGGGGAACCCTAGTCCCTTTTCTTTTACAGGGCTCTTCTTCAGCTGCGAAGTTGGGGTCAGTGTTCATTTATGTCTCTGCTGGGTGGCATCACCCACAGGCTGCCACAGGATGAAAAACAGAGGGTGATGCATAGTGATATCCCTTCTTGCCCAGCTCCTATGCCAGGCTTGATGGGTTTTGTTTGTTTAACTGATTGTCTTATGAAATTTTTTAGGGGGTTGGTTGCTTTTTTACAGAAAATACTTTTTTAAAGAGAAAATGTTGAAGAGTTAGTTTCCTCTCCTTCAAGGTTGCAGAGCAGAGTGCTGCATTTGAAGCAGAAACAGAAAGGGGGAGAATTTCCTACAGTGCTTTTTATTCTTTTCCCAGTAATCTGGGACAACAGAGCCCAGGAAGTTATCCCAAGATGCTAGGAATTTCCTAGCATGCCCCAAGGATCCCAAAATACAGTGCAGCTCCCCAGGTACATCCATGTGGATCTTCCCAGGCAGGACCGGGAGTGCTGGGGGACAGGATGGGTTGGGGGCTGCAGCTGAGTGGGATGCTGCCTGAGATGCAGGAGGCACTGCCAGGGGATGGAGAGGTCTCAGGGCATGAAGATAATGCTCCAGGATTCAAAAGGAGCTTTTTTTGTCCACTTTATGGGTGGACAAGGCAGATGAGGGGCACGGGCTGCTCTCACTTGGTTTCTTTAATTTCTCGGTAAAGAGGACATTATTTTTCTTGGACTTTTTTTGCATTAAGATTCAAGTGAAAACTCCAAAACGAGTTATTTGGTAACTCTGGGTGATAAACTGAGCTGGCAAATTGCTCTTCCATCACTGCCCAGGGACTGACTGCATAATGAAAGGATGAACTCGGCAAACTCCCCCAGAGAGTCTGGGAAGACCCAGCATTATTTGGCTGCAGGTTAACTTTGGAGTCACAGACACAGTTGGGCAACTGACTTATGGAAATGGGTGTAGAGAGGAGTTAGTCATCACTGTTTGGTTAATAAGTGTCTTGGTTATTTTACAAGTCTTTTTCCTGCATATGCAAATACGTATTTTATTTTGCCTTTTGTAATGAAACATATAAATAGCTTCTGCCTTGGATTTTCTGTGCGTGCAGTTGTGTCATGAAAATAATCATTGAGCTTTTGCCTGACTTTCTTTAGTAGCTGCTTCACTTACCTTTGTTCTAAAAGAAAGATCTCCTGTGTCTTGTCCAGGGCACGAGGGTAAACTTTGGTGTGGTGGCTTTTATAACTCCCTGGCTTTGCAGACAGCAGCTGCAGGTTGGACCACTCACAGCAGCAAAGCCCTTTGTCTCAGGCAGGAGGAACAAACTGAGATGAAAGAGATAGAGGATAATTTATTTAGTTGCTGGATTTCAAATGTTGTGCAACCCACACTGGGAACACATGGTGTGGAGAACAAGCTTGTCCTCTGCTTTAATATTCCCCTGCTTAGTGTCTGCTAAGTTTTAGTACCGAGGAAGGGTCACTATGGAGACAGACAAACAAAGTCGCATGGGATGTCATGCAAGAAGTGCTGCAGCATCACTTAGAGCCCAGGGAAACCTTGACTCTGAACATGGTGCACTCCCTTGTGCCATCCTCAAGAAAGGTTTTTATTTGCTTTTCTATGTGTCCAGTCCTCTTTGCCACACACTCCCAACACAAACATCCCTTTTCATATCCTGCCTTTGGACAAACCCCTGTTTTCTCCCCAGCTGGAAGACTGATGGGGAGGCAGCTATCTCCCCGCATGCTTCCACCTGGTGTTGATCCATAAATCACGTCACTGGGATAATCCTTAGTCATAGCAACCATCAGCTCAGGAGCAGGGTGACCTCTTAATGCCAAGTCCAGGCTGCCCTGATCGTCTGGTTGGGCAAGGAGCCAGTCTCTGCCATTATTTTGTGAGACACCAGTGAGCAGCCAGACCATTAGGATGCTCCTGGCCAGACACTGACTCTGCTGAAGATACTGGATTGAAAGGGCTGGGTAGGTCCACCTGGACCACCAAGCCCAGCATGGCCACCAGCATTTGCCCTGCATTTTATTTAATGTTGTGGTTGTGCACATGAGAAAGAGTCCCTGTGTCTGTCCAAGGGGGACAGCAGGTCACAGGGGACACTGTCTCTAGTGCAAGCTGTGACAGTTATTGCAGGAGTTGGTGATATTTCTACAGTACCTGCCTTCTGGAGGCTTTGCTGTGTTGAAACTCCAGCCACTCCATGAGCATTGAGTAAACTCCCCACTGTTACCAAAGAGTCAGTCTGTCTGTCTTACTCCCCCCACCCTGAGTTTCAGTTTCCTCCTAATTCTCTCTGCAGACAGCTGTTGCCTCTCCCGTGGTGATGCGGTTTTGTTGATGCAGCCTCTTGTCTCTGCCCCTCTTGCAGAAGGATTTCACTATGCGGGAGGAGTTGCAGCAGCGGGACGTGGAGCGCTGGCTGGGGTTCATCACCTTCCTCTGTGAAGTCTTCGGGACCATGAGGAGCAGTACTGGAGAGCCCTTTCGAGTCCTCGTCTGCCCCATCTATACCTGCCTCAGGGAGGTAAATGCCTTCAGAGTTTGTCCTTCTCCACCACTGGGCCAAGCTGTTGCACTGCAATGTGGAGATGCCCATGGTTCATAGATGACAGCAGGAACATTGTGGCTGCCCCTGGATCCCTGGAAGTGTCCAAGACCAGGCTGGACAGGGCTTGGAGCAGCCTGGTCTAGCTAAAGGTGTCCCTGCCCATCCAGGAGGGTTGGATCAAGATGATCCTTAAAACCCCCTCCAACCCAAACCATTCTAGGATCCTGTGTTTGTTTTGTGATTCCTAGATATTTGTTTTGCTAGTGTCAACACTTCTCACCTCAAAAGTACCTACGTCTGCAGGGACAGTTGGCCTTTCCTGCATACTGTATTTCTGCTCATTAAAGTACAATAATTAAAGCACATGCTGCCTTTGTCCCAGGGTTTGCAAAGACCAACAGATGGGATGGCAAACACAACATTTGAGTTTGCGAATCCCAATGTTGTACAAATCCCCACCTAAGCAGCTTAAAAAGCTTCTTAAAGGAGGTGAAGCCACCTGAATAGATGAGACAGACTGAGGGGAGGAAAGAGGGAGAGAAATGAAGTCCATTATGCCCTTACTCCCCGCCTGGTGCAGCAGAAACCCTGCCCTGTCACCAGCACTGGGGACATTTCAGAACCTGAGCTCCTGATGAGCTCACATCAGATCCTGAGCTCCCCATGGCTTGGGGTGGTTGCAGAAAATTCAGTGGGTACATACAGAAGAGGCAACTTGAGTGTTAATGTTCAATAGAGGAGGAGAGGGCTTCCCCCCATCCTGTTTTAAAGATGGTTTTGTCTCCTGCTGCTGCCTGTAGAAGACTTTCTCAGAAAAACCCGCCTCGTTCCCCAGGGTTGGAGCTGTGAATCTCAAATTGTCAGTGGTGCTTCTGTCAGGCCATAAATAACTTGCTGTAAAATAAGTTCTCCGCTAGACCTCGGGCGAGGGGAGGATAAAGAAAGTGCTGGTGATGACTTTTTTACGTGCATGGGAAGTTTTTTTTTGAATGCAAACACATCATAAATGTTTTGTCTTGGTGGTAATGTTGTGGGTAGGGTTCACAGATGGTGACTGTAGCTGTGAAAAGGAGCACAGGCATCATGATGAGGCACACAGATCCAGAGGAGGAGGTGAGACAGGGACACTAAGAATAGCCAAACTTCCCCAAAATCTCTGCCCACAGAGCTATGTGTCACCTTATGGGGAAGATCTTGACGTCTAGCAAAGTCCCCGTTCCCTCTGCTTCCCATCATAATCATGACACAACCCAGCCCTGATTCTGCCAGGATTTTTCCCTGCCCACTCCTGTCTGCCCTTGCCGTGCCATCACAGTCCCTCTTGTCACCCTTCTGCTATGTGGGGACATGGTAGTGATCTAGAGGTGCACAGAGGGATATGAATTCCATGTACCAGGGATGGGGTTTTTTACTACAAGGCAGCTCCATAAAAAGACTTTACTAATTATATCCAGATGTCTTGCGTAAATTTGCACTCAAAAATACATCTCTGTGCCTTAGCAGGACAGGTCTGTCCCTGTGGTGTGGCTTTGTCAGAGAAGATGACTTTAGTAGATCACCTTTAATAATGAGATGATCTTTAAGGTCCTTTTCAACCCAAGCCATTCTGTGATTCTCAGAGGACTCTTAGCTGAGCTGACATGGATGAACCTGGCTCTTTCAGCTCTCCTGCCCCAAAATGGTTGATCTGTGGCTGCTCACTCTGCAGTGCTCTGACCTTGTCTCATGCCATTGCTCTTCCACAGCTCTGGAATGGGTTTTTATCTTGCTGCTGTTTTTTTGACTCTGTCAGCTAATCCTGGTGCTCAGTGTCAGCCTCAGGGAACAGGACCACCTATTTACCAGCAGTGATAAGTGCCAGGCTCTGAGATGGTTGCCAGAACCAAAGCCAGGCTGTAGACATAGCCAGGGAGGTGTTGGTGGCCTCTTCCAGCTGCACCCAGGAGAGGACAGGGTCATCTGCACAGGCTGGCCCTGCTGGCTGCTTCATGAGAGTGTGGAAAGTCCCTTAATAGTGCAGAGTGCTCATCCCTTGGTGAGCTCCATGAACCACAGGGGCAGGTGTCCCAAGGTAAGGGAGGGTGTCACCATGGCCTGTAAGATTTGGGACCTCCATCTACCTCAAGACAGGTTCACAAGGTGTAGTAGCACTCATCATGGGTGTTTTCCCCTTCTGCTGTTCAGCAATATAGATCCCCATGTACAGTCTCAGCCCCTCATCCCTAACTCATTCCCCCTAAGGCATCCCCCAGCAAACCCCCTCTGTGCTGCCCNGGCAGAGAGGACATCCGCGCTGGGTGAGGAGGAGCTGGGGACATGGCTGGGGTGCTGGGTGACAACGCCAGTGCTATTTATTGAGCAGTGTGGACGGGTTGGTTTTGTGGGCTGAAAAAAAAAAAAAAAANTCTGGCAGACTCAGCCAAAGGTCAGCGAGGGAGTGAGCAGGAGGAAGGGGAAAGTTGCCTGATGACTGAGGCAGGAATGTCTCTTCCCTTCTCCCTACAAAGCTTCCTCTCTCCAGCTCCTTTCCTTTCCCCCCCC
>VXBX01001568.1:79038-92531 GCA_013400415.1 Scytalopus superciliaris
TCAAAAGAGAAGTTCATTTGGGGCGAGGCTGGAGTGATAAATGCAGGGTTTGCTGCTTAATCAAACCAAGGCTCATCACTGTCCTCAGGGCAGCAGGCAGTCCACTGGGTTTGGTGTCAGACACAGAAGCAGGTGTTTAATGGCAGCAAAGGAAATTTGGGTCAGAGCTGCCACCTCTCCCAGGCAGTGTTTGGGGAGCAAAGGGATTGGCTGTGCCCCTGGATACAAACATGGTCCACCCTGAGCCCCCATCCCAGGGGGCTGTGCTGCATCCTCTGCTGCACCCAACTCTTGAGCTGCCTGCTGGAAAACAGGGTGGGAGCAGAAGGAAGGGTCTGCCACCACATCCATCACTGTGACTGCATCTCCTGGGAGCTGAATCCCCAAAGGATCAAAAAGTTTAATTTCCAGAGCTATTCTGAGCATTTGGGGTGAGGTTTGTACAGCTGGAGTGTGTCTTTGCAATAAGGTCTAGTGGGCTCAGCATTGGGATTTTAGGCAAAGAGATGGTTTACCAAGGGAAGTAGAAGGTGGGTGCAGCTCTCATTAAAATGGTTTCATGGAGCACAGTGAGTTTGAATGATAGTTTGGATCAAAACATGTTTTTGTGCTTGGAACAGTGCGTATTTTAGGCTGGAGAAGGGAAATGGATCTCCAAGGTCAGCCCAAAGATCAGAACTGAAGACAATTGTGGAAAGGAGGAGACCCTTTTGCAGATGAGAACAAGAGGACTGTTGCACCCATCAAATCTGGGAAGCCTGTGAAAAGAATAACAAAGCAGAGATGTTAAATAGAAATAAAAGAGCTTTCCTCCTATTCTTCCCTCAGAGTTTCGGGGAATCGACAGTGAGCTGAAAGAGGGCATTGTTCCTGGGATAAAGGCTTTCCCCAGGCTGCATCCAGGGCACTGTGGGCCTGGCCCTTGTCTGCTTCCAGACCTGGCCCTTCTCACTTGGCACCAGTGGTAGCATCTTCCAGTATGACATTCCTCCATGGGTCTTTCATGTGTCAGGGACAAAACAGGTTCAGCAGTTTTAGGAAGTTGTCTTGGCTCCCATGCATGATGGTCTCAGCAAGAGGGAGTTCCACTGTCTCCTCCCAGCCCTATAGCCCTCTTCACTCTGGCCTCACTTTATTTCACAAAGCCACTCTAAATCTGTCCCTGTACATCTCATTCTGCCCTTCCAGGATGGTGAGGAGTGAACATGCTGACATCCTTGCTGCCCCAAAGCCTCTGCCCCATGTCCAAACACCGCGGACCTCATTCAGCCCTGCTCTAACAATGCTTCACATTGCTTGCCCCCCAAAACCAGCTAAAACCAGGAGAAAAACCCAGAGGCTTTGTTTCTTGCAGTCCGGCCATATTTCCCCTTTTCTGTGGCCTTTGGCAGAGTCAGCAAAATGCAGAAAAGGGTTTAAGACGGGGGAGCAGCAAATGTCAGTTGAACCATAAGAGCCCTGTGCGTGGTGCAAGAAGTGCCCCGTGGCTACTGAAGATGTAGAGATAATAAATAACATTACTTGCCATCCATTGTTCACTGATTGTCACCACTTTTGCCTTCCCTAGCTCTTTCCTGAGCAGGGCTGGAGCTGGCTGTTCTTCATCCAGCTCTGTGCTGCCACAACTGCGGGTGTGTTAGCGGGGTGGGCATGGACCACCCCAGCTCAGTGACCTCCCTGATTCATCCCTCGGTGCTGCTGGGGAGGAGGAGAATTAGCAGTGGGTCCTGAGGCACCCAGCCCAGTTCTTGGTGATTGCTGAGGTCTGCAGGGAAGGAGGGCTCGTAGCCAGTGTGGAGCCACAACCGTGCTCTGCCGAAGCCGCGACAAATGAGTGGTGTTGGGAGGTTTGGCTCCTCCTGTGTCTGTGTCTCATCCTCAGTGGATGCTGTTGGGACACCGACCCAGGAGGTGCCTCTGGGGCTCGGAGCTGCCACCTTCCTGCCAGCCCCTGCCAGGAGCAACCACTTTGAGCCAAGGTGGCTGGTGCCGAGTGCTGCTTTGGGTGCATTTGTTTGTTTTTATGACGCCACTTAGCAGTCAGACCTGGCTTTATAGCAAGGTAACCTGAGCAGTTGCCTAGGGCAACAGAGCAAGGAGGTGGAAAAACTGGCTTGGGGGCCCTGAGCTCAAGGTGATGCCAGGTGGCAATGCCACTATGGTCCCCTCAAGGCACCTCGCTGGCTGGTGTCTCACAAGGGCAGGCAACACAGGGCGGGCTCTGCCCCCTCTCAGATGCCTTAATTACCCTATCCCACCCCTTACCCATGTCCCTCTGCTCTTGTCCTGCACTAGCCTAATTTATTGTTGAATATTTCAGCTTTCCTCCACCCCACTGAGATCCCTCTGGATGACAGCTCCTTAAGTACATCCCCAAAGCTCAAAATCCCCAACCCCCAAGTCTCCAGATTTCATAAGGCTGTTCTTCTCACCCCCTCCAGGCCATGGATAAGGATGCTAAATAGGGCAGGTCCTAGGATAATGCCCCAGTATTGCTCATCCCTGGCCCTCAGGCAGAGTTGGGTTATAATCCAACAGCTACGACCCTCTGAGCCCAACCATCCAACCCGGTTTTTTACCCACCTCGGTGTCCACCCAGAATGCCCTTGCTTAGCTAGGGTGTGTTTGGATATCAGGGGTGACAGGGAGCAGCCTTGCTGTGGCAGCATCCCACCCCACAGCTGCATCCCACCCCACAGCTGCATGAGGCAGGGCTGCTGGGGCAGGTTTGGAGCAAACCTCGGGAAGCGGCTCATCACAGGAGGACTCATTAAACTGCAGAACTCCGTGTGGGAGGCTGTGGCTGCAGGATCAACTCACAGAGATCCCTCCAGCTTGGGGGGGTTTATGGCTGCTGGGGCTGGGTGGGTGTCCCCGAAAGAGGAAAGTGGGCAGTGACCTGACGCAAGGCAGATGCTTTTAGGGTCTTATTACCAGCCCTGGGGACTGAGGGCATCTCGAAGGAGCTGTGAATCAGCAGGGGTCAGACCCGGCAGGCTGGCAGCAGGCAGGACAGTTGCTTCTCTGCAGGAGTTGTCTCCTACCTCCAGTCTGGTTGGCAGAGACAGTCCCATTTCAGCATCGTTTAAAATCTTGGCACTCTCCCATCGCTTCCCTGGCTGGGTGCATGCTGCTAACTGAAAGCCTCGGGGTGGTGGTGCAGGGAGGATAAATACTCCCCGTCTAATTGCCTTCCCCCCACGTCGGAGTCTGCGGTGCAGCATCTAGACGGGTATCCACTCCCCTCCCTTCTCTTAGTGCCTGTTATCTCCTGAGGCCATGCTGTGTAATTTAGCAAAATATTCTAACACAGTAATTAACGTCTGAACTTCAAGAGGGCACTGCCTTTTCACTGTCTCCTTCAGAGGAACAGAAAGGAAAACCTTCCTGGCTGCAGTCGGATGAGCGAGGAGGGTGGTGCTGTTTGGAAAAGAAAATTGTATCTTTTAACGTGCGTTAATCCAACGTTGTGTTGGATTTTTTTTTTTTAATCACTCTCACTTTTTAGAAAGCGTCAGCCCTTTGAGTGGAAAAAAGGGTCTTTTGACAGTATAATGAGATGGTGGGATTTTTAATATTAGTCTCCTAGTCAGACAATGAAGCAGAATTTTTGCTTTATCAAATGAACAAATACACCAAGGACAGATCATGACCCCCCCCACCACCCATCCACTCAGGTGACTTCATGAGACTAGATCTGAACAGAGAAAATAAGTCTTCTGTGGAGAAAGGGGACTTTTTTCCTCATAGAAGTGCCCTTCTGGTACCCCTCCATCTGATTCTGCAAAAACCAAATGTTCAGTCTCCAGTCCAGTGGTACTGGGACAAACTGAAAAGTGGTTTGTATGGGGAAAGGATGGAGGACAGATGAGGGATGTGGGCATGGGAGGGAAGAGATTCCAGGGAAGGAGGGAAAAAGGAGGTCATGGACATGGGAAGAAAGGAGAAATGAGGAGAGAAACAAGTGGGGGAATGTCTTGGGAAATCCAGAAGGTGAGGGTTTAAAATGCAGAAGAGCTGGAAGAAAAGTCTGGAATGTGGAGCAAGTGTGGCATGCTGATGTTTGGGTTGATGTGGACCTTCAGAGGCGTGACAGGAGGCTGAGTGCAGGAGCAGGGGTCTGCAAAGAGCAGGGATGGGTGACTGTAGGGCCATGCTCTGGGCAGGGGTGGATGCCCCTGTACCTCTGTGCCTACCATGCCACAAATAAATAAATAAATACCTCTACAAGAAGACCCCATGACCGCGGACACCCAAAGCTGTGCTGGCAGAAACACTCCTGTAAATGCAGCTTGTTTGGGAATAAAACAGATTTCCTTTAGTCGTGGTCATCTGGGTCAAAGGGCAGAGTTTAAGGTGAAGGAGGGTCGGGTGTTATTTGGGGACAGATGGGGACAGACCAAACCAAGGAGGGCTCGGTGCCTTCGAGCCCAGCCGCCCTGTCAAGTATTTTACATGCAGCAACGTATTCTTGGAAAGCCACAGGACTCGTCTAGTCCCAGCATTAAAACCATGGTGGCATATTTCACATAGGGGAGGGGAAATGCCACCCTTGTCTCGCTGGGACCCACGGAGAAGGCAGCGGAAGCAATTTGGGCAGATAAAGAAACGAAGCCAGATACCATCTCACAGGATGGTCCCTCCTCCTCGCGTGGCTTTGTTTTTCTCCCTCACCCTCCTTACCAGGCATTGTTAGTTCCCAAAAACCCTTTCAATGGGATGTAAACACAACTATTTGTGTCTGCCGCCGTGCGCTCTCTCCCTCCGCAGAGCCAGGAAAGCGCAGAGCCTCCGGCCAGCCAGGGTGGAGCCCGCTGCAATCAAGCGCGATGGTCTCGCCACCGTTCCCTTCCAAGTTTTGTGTTTCCCCGGGACCCTTGGGATGAGATCACATCCTCCTCTCCCAGCTTATTATGTCTTCGGCCGGGCAGGATGAAGCCAGCCGTCCGGGTGGCTCGGGCTCCCAGTGCGCCCAGACTGGGTGGCTCTGCTGGTCCGCCCCGCTCACCTTCGGGTCCTGGAGGTCCGTCTCCTGCCAGGGGATGCGCAACCACCAGGCTACTGCTATTTTGCAGTGTCTGGGTTGATGAGTGACCAGATTTTCTTCATCATTGTCTCCACTAATTGGCTCCTAATGGTTTCCATCTTCGCTGGAATCCCTTCTGCCTGTTCCAGTTCGGAGGAAGAGAGAGTCATGTTTCATGGTTTCCCTTGTCCACAGTGGAAAGGAGTAGGAGGAGTTTCCCACGACTGGATACAGGGTTTTGTTCCTCTGGCCTTAATTCAATTTGCTGTTAAGTATCTCTGAGTTCCTCAGGAGCCTGACAAGGAGGATAACCAACATTTTGGTTTACTCTATGCAATAAACAAACTAATCTCTTCTTACCCTCCTCCCAGGGAGTCCTGGTTGTGTAATAGGAGAACAGAAGTCTCCTTCCTCCTCGGCTCAGAGAAGCACGTCACTGTAAAAGGAGTTGGTGCCACCAAAACTCCTGTAAGTTGTCCAGAATAAGTTAGGGAAAATGCCTGGTATGGACACAGCTCTGATGCAGCCATGCAGGCACAGGCAGCTCCAGCACAGAGCTGCTTCCCCCATGTGCCACCTCGTCTGGGCAGGTGCTTCTGGGATCAGCAGTGGCTGCTTCTAATGGAGCAGCAGGACTTGCTGTCAGTGTCTTCTCACCCAGCCTGAAACCACAACACCACAGTCAGGCAACTGCAAAGAGGGATCCCTCCAGGAGATGCATGGGCTGGTGGCACCTTGTCCATCTTCCATGGGCTTCCAGGATTCCCAGAGAGGCATGAGCCAAAGGGTGTGTGTTTCCATTGCTAGTGGAAGCAGCTGGACACAGCCTGCCTCTCCCAGCTCAGCTGTGTTATCAAATCCCAACAAATCACATTTTGGAGCACAACAGAGCCTGTGCCTCATGCAGGGATCAGCACAGACAGCTTTGTAAGGGATAGATTTTCCCCAAAACTTAGTGTTTGGGCCACCTTGCAGCAGAGAAGATGTCACTTATGCCTGTGGACTTCTAAAGGCCTGTTTCCATGTTCTCACTTGTTTCTTCTCAAGAGAAAGGTCTCATCTGACTTCTCCCAGAGAGGGACTTGGTACCCCTTTAGAGAGGGTGGCCCTGGCACAGCTTGGTGATTGGCACAACATCAGTTCAGGCTGACCTTCTGATGTCCTGGGTCAAGGAGCTGATGCCCTGATGGGAGCAAACTGTAGAAGTTCTGAAACTGGCCTTGTGGTGGAGCGTTTTGTAATTACTCATCCCCCGCACCCTTGTTTGTCCTTTGTGTTTTGCCCAGTCCTGGCTGTTTTCACCAGCCGGTGTCTTGTGACAATAAGAAAAATGGAGCTGTAGCATTGCCTGTGGCTCAGAGAAGTGCGTGACTCTCCCCATGCAGAGCCATTTAGTCCCATGGATCTTATCTCAGGCATCTTCCTTAAAGGCTTGCGACAGTAGGTCGATAAGGGGCTGCTGGAAAAGCAGTAAATTGCTATTGATGTCTGTCTGCAGAGAAGCCGTGAAGCACAGCAGAACTGGCTTGTGCTCCCAGGAGGACCCACCTAGCAGACTGTGGGTATTCCAGGAGGTTTTGGGGGCAGGAGTGCCCCAGCTGTGGTCCCTTAGAGCACTGAGAGTGCCTGCAGAGCCGTGTTAGCAGGACAGCACACCCTGTGCCTTAAACCATGCTGCCGGTTGTAGGGGATGATCATAGAACCATAGAACTGGAAGGAACCTTGAAAGCCCATCTCATTCCAAACCCCTGCCATGGGCAGGAACACCTTCCACTATCTCAGGTTGCTCCAAGCCCCATCAAACCTGACCTGGAACATTTCAGGGATGGAGCAGCCACAGCTTCTTTGGGCAGCCTGTACCAGGGTCTCACCACCTTCGGTGTAATTTCTTCCATCTATTTAGTCTGAATTTCTGCTCTTTTAGTTTAAAACCATCACCCCTTGTCCTGTTGCTATAGGTTGCACTAAAAACTCTGTCCCCATCTTTCTTATAAGCCCCCTGACAAGGGGGTCTCCATGATGATCCCAACCACAAAGCTGGAACAAATCCATCTTGTTGACAACAAAGTCCATCACAGCCCTTGACCAAATTCTCTTTAAAAGCAAGACTGGGAAGCACCATCTGTCCTGCACTTCTAATACAGCCTGTCCACCGTGCTTAAGCTCCAAGTGGCACAAACGACTGTTCTATTTTTCTCTTCCTCATCAAGATGTGTCTTCATTTTCACCCGTTGCCTCGTTTCACACTTGTGATCTGGTTGCTGCACCCCGGCGGTGCGTTCGCCGTGTGCTGGTTCCCCTGTGGCCATGGTCCACACTCCCCGGGGGAACACTGGCAGGCACCTCCTCGTGACCTGGGTGCAGATGAAAAGCATTCCTGTGGGCAGAGACCATGGAGTGGTTGTGAGGCTGGAGCTCCTTGCCCGGGGCTGTCTGGGTGTCCGTGCGTGTTGCCACCTGGATGGATGAACCCGGGATGCCCGTCGGGGAGCCGGGGAGAGCGGCGTGTGGGCTGCGGTCAGTGCAGTGTTCCCTGAGTCTCACCCCGGCCTCTCCATGCCTCTCAGTGGATATTTGCAAGGTTTCCATGCTCTCATGCTGGAGTCATCACTGAAGCATCATAAAACACTGCATTCTGGGGGCTAGTTAGTGGCAAGCGTTGCTTATGTGTCATTTTGCAAGCGATATCGTACACAGTAATTAGTGCTGGGTCGTGCAGGAGAGGTATCATTGCAGCTGGAAAGGGTAATGCATGTGTTGGGCTGCTCCCCACCCCATCTCCTGGGGAGAATTGCTGAAGAACACAATTGAACCTGCGTGGTTTGGTGATAAGGGTTGGTGGGGCAGGTTCTCCTGCTCTCCTCGTGGTGTGGGCACACCTGAGAATACGAAGTAAGCACTTTAGCTTCTCAGCAGCTCAGATGATCTCAGAAAGCAGATAATATACCCAAATATTTGGGGTGAGTTCCATCAGCTGAGTTCTCTGGTTTGCTTCTGGTGGTCTGCACGTCATGCACGTGCATCCATTGCTGTTCAGGAGGACCAAGCTGGTTCTGTCCATGATGAGGCATAGCTGCAGTTTTGGGACTTCTTTGATACTTCAGCTACCCCTGCGTGCCCGCCCCATGGGGCTTATGATGCTTGCCTCTGCAAAGATGTAAAGAGCAGGTTTTGAGTCCATGGAGGCCAAGGAAGATGGGTCCCAGTAGCATGTCATGAAAACCAGTTACACTCAAGAGCCACCCTGCAAGGCACTTCAACTCCCACACCACACACAGCACTTCCAGGAGCAGACCCTGAAGTGTATTTTGGGTTGCTTATGGAAATATTCAGCACCCTGAGCCCACCTGGCCATGCTGGCCATGCAGAAGACCTTGCTCAGTGCTCCTCTCTCAGCATAACACAGACATTCATAAGGGAAGGCACCCCATATCTTCCACCAGTCTGCAAAGCAGCCAGTCCAGCACCAGAAACAAAACTGAGAAGACTTTCGCAACCGAGGCTGGGTATTATATGACTGGCCGGGCAGATTCTGGCATGCAGCCTCTTCTCTTAGGAAATCAAGCAGACTCTTTGTCTGCTTTCCAGCAGGAACTGCTGCTTTCATTGCCTGGCTTCGCCCCGTACGGGGGAAACCGGCTGGAGAGCAAAGGGAAGTTTTTCTCTCACACAGCCCCAGCCCCCGGGGGATGATTACAGGTTAAACCGAGAAGCGTGTGAGTCTCAGCTCACCTGCCCTGTTGTCTGCCTCATGCTCCTTTTTCAAATCCCTCATCCACGTTCACCGGCCAGTTTGAACCATGTGGGAACCTGCTGGAGAAGGATGGGATGGTGCTGGTGGTGGGAGTTGGGCAGAGACACACAGCAGGGAGGAGCAGCTATAGGTAGTTAAATAAATAATAATTCCAGTGTGGGAGTGCCCATTTAATGGGTATAGTGTGTTTACCTTAAAATATTTTAAGTAAATACGAATTAGATTGTAAAGGGTAGATGCAATTGGCTGGGTGGTCACACAAGTGCCAGTACCCCAGAGTTGTGATATCCCTGCAGCTCTCAAAGCTCTTGCACCATGTTTTCTTGCAGCCCCCATCAGGGCTGACTCAGGGGTTAGAGAACTTTGGGGAATGGTGTGCTGTCACTGAAGCAACCTCCCTGATGCTTTGGATGGCCTGGTGCTCACATAGGGCACCGTGGGTGGGGATGGAACACCCTTTGAGAAACACACAGCAATCATCATCAGTGGGTGAGGATGTCAACAGCAGGACCACAGGCAGCATGGTGCTTGCAGTCAGCAAGCTTCAGTGCCCATGCCAGGCTGCCTAATCTCCTCCTGCCCCATCATGCAGGAGTCAGCAGTAGATAGTGCCTACACTCCAGCATGCTAGGAACCTGATCAGGAAGATGCAGAGAAAGAGTAACATCTTTCTAATCCTCGAGGCTTCGGTCCATTGTGCTGATGCAGGTGGCTGACAACCATCTGTGGCCGTGGATTTGGACTCTTGTGCCCCAGAGCACCATCAGATCTGACTGCTGGGCTCTGCTCTACTGCACAGGGATGTTCCTGGGCTTGGTGGGCAGGTTGTGGGCCTCCCCAGCCTGCCTGTCACAGGCAAAGGCTCACCTGTGGTTTTTGGGACTGGTATCACTTGGTGACTGGATGGAGCAGTGAAGCATATGGTGCCTTTCATGAATGAGATGGGGCCTGAATGGAGTGATGGAGCACATGGTGCCTGAATGAGGCAGTGGTGCACATGGTGTCCCCATGAGTAGAGTACATTGTACCCTGATGGATGAAATGGAGCACATGTGTTCTGCTTGTTCAGCCAAGTCGTGTCATATGAGGTCCAGGAGGGCAACATGGAGTTAGAGGATGCCTGCCCAAGGCTGGGGGTAGAATATATTCTTGGTTTTGTCACAAGTAGGTAAGACTGTTCCTCACTAGCCAAACATCTGAACACTTGACAGTGACATATTCATCTTCACAAACACCTTCTGAGGCTGGGTAGTCAGGGCAGGGGAAGCCCCAAGTGAAGGTGCAGCCTTTCCACATATCCTGGGCAGAGAGTGGGATCACTGAGGAGACCATGGCAGAGGAAGGGCTGGAGCTGGACCTTCTTAATCAACCCTAACTTCATTTTTGTGACTGAGTTTTCATGTTACACATTTACTAAAGAGCAGCAAAAATAAGAAAGGTGAATATGTATCTTATTTGCAGCCCTGCTTCATGCCATGCTCATGAGCTAAATATCCCAGGAGGGAATTTCTGGACTATTCCTGTTTGTATTTTTCCCTGATTGATTTTTTTTTCCATGGTGGTGTTGGTTTTAAAATAATCTCATGGTTTTTTTGCGAAGAATCTGTGAACTGTTTGTGAGAACTTATCTCAGAGCATGCGGCTCGGGCTTAACTAACATTTTCCAAACAACTCAGCAGAAAGATAAACTGGGGAAGTGTGTGTGGGGGGGGAAACTGTTGCATGACTCGAAAACCCTGGCTGAACCTTTGGCTAACACGAGATAAAACCAATGGACAGCATGCTCATGGAGATGCTGTAAACATCGTCTTCAAAGTGAACCAACTGCTGTTGGCTGAATACAGAGGAGGGTGAAGAAAAAACTCTTGAGAGCAATGATAATTCCTTGCATTACCTCTTTTTTCCCTAGCTACTTTCCAGCCATTGTGGAGCTGGTAAACAAACAGGCATTTATTTGTAAAGGAAAGGAAACATGGAAAAACAAGAGTGGGAAGGAGAGATGATAAAGACGAGAATCACAACTCTGGTTTTAGCTAAAGGATGCGACTTTGGAGCACATTCAGTTATGCTGAGTGGTTTTTATATGGGCAGTTTTAATCAGCTCAACTGTTTTGTTAAAGTTTGCTTCTCCCTAATGAATTTCAGATACTAATGAAGCCAGTTTTCCAATTTTTTCTCCTTTTGCTCAGTGATTAGTGCATGCACTCAGCTCCTTGCTGCATGCAGGGATTAACTCAGGACCATCAGGCCTTGTTCATCCCAAAGCGATGGGATGGAAGTGGCCATAGTTTCGAGTGTTGCCAATACTTGTAATTGTCATAAAAATTAAAACAAAGGAAAATGTATGTATTTGGTCTTGTTTTGAGGGTCCTTACTCATAGTTTCAAGGTTTGTGGGGTGAGACATGCTGAGCTCCTACACTTGGCCATTGTCAGGTAGAACCATTGACCCTCACTGCACACCCTGAGTCTGAACCAAGTGGGATGAGCATCTTTCTGCACCATCCCATGCCACGTCCAGCAACATTTTGGGTCTTTCTTGAAAGTTGCTCCTGCTTGCAAGCTCATGTTTGTGACACAGTTCATGGACAGCAGGGCAGGGTTGGAGTTGGTGTACCTGAGCCTCTGTAGTTTCATTGGCACTCATTGCACTTGTACCACTATATAATCAGCCTAGAAGAAGTCGTATTAATTATGGGGTAGTGGATGTAACACTTTCCCATCAGGCAATTTTGTGTGTCTCTGAAGTGTCCCCAAGAAAATGGAGAGGTTTGGTGGTGGGTGGCGCCTCTTGGGCAGAGCCCTTCCCTTCCAAACAGCTGATCCCAGGGATGTGCTGTTCCAGTGTTGTTGACTGATGGTCACTGTGTATGTGAAATGAGTGTGTTTTCTCATTGCCTCCCATGGGGTAAAGCAAAGCAATGTAACCTAAACAAAATTTATTATGAAAGTTGTTAATCTAAGTTTTACTCTGTGTTTTCTCACTGTTTACCTAAAATTGTTGTGCAGACAGTCTCTTTTCTTCCCTCTCTTTGGTTTTCTATCCATTCCTCCTGGAAGTGTCAAAAGCCAAGCTGGAGCAGAGATGGAAGGAAGGTCATAAGGGAGGAGGAGAACAAGGGGGAAGAGGATGATGAGGTCCTGTATTTCTCACTGCTGCTCTCTTCTCTCTTTTGCAGTTGTTGCAATCTCAGGATGTGAAGGAAGACGCCGTGCTTTGCTGTTCCATGGAGGTAGGGAGGCACCTGCACACCTGCCCTAATTCTCACTGCTTCACCCCTTTTGTCCTTGCCATGTGTGTGCCAAGCAGCTGTTAGATGTTTACAGACCAAAACAGCTGTGTTGCTTCTTTCCATTATGGAATGAGAGAATGGTTTGAGTTGGAAGATACCTTTAAAGGTTGTTTAGTGCAACATCCTCCTGCCATGGGCAGGGACCCCTCCCACCAGCCCAGGTTGCTCCAAGCCCCATCCAACCTGCCCTTGGACACTCCCAGGGATCCAGGGGCAGCCACAGCTTCTCTGCCCAACCTGTGCCAGGGCCTGCCCACCCTCCCAGACAGCAATTCCTTCCCAATATCCCATCTATCCCTGCCCTCTGGCACTGGGAAGCCACTACCTGTGTGCTGTCCCTCCATGCCTTGTCCCCAGTCCCTCCCCAGCTCTCCTGGAGCCCCTTTAGGCACTGGGAGGGGCTCTCAGGTGTCCCTGGAGCCTTCCCTTCTCCAGGTGAGCCCACCCAGCTCTCCCAGCCTGGCTCCAGAGCAGAGGAGCTCCAGCACTTGGAGCATCTCTGTGGCCTGCTCTGGGCTTGCTCCAGCAGGTTTATGTCCTTCCTGTGCTGAGGACCCCCAGAGCTGGATTCAGGACTCCTGCTGGGGTGTCACAAAAATAGAGTAGGTAAAAGACATCATTGTGAGATAAGAGATGGCCCTTGAGACTCTTGTCACTGAGCTCCTGATATGTGTAAATGGACACAAGAAGTTTGGTAGCTGGGGTCCCATCACAAAATTATGTCATTCTAGTCCCTTTAAATCTCACCCTCTGTAAAATTTTTAAGCACAGAAACACCTGTACAGGAGAAAAAGCTGCCCCACGGCTCACAAAAGAGGTTTGCTGTGCTCAGCAGCAGTTTCACAGAGAAACACTGGTACAAATATAGCAGAGTTTCATTAGTTACTTTTTTGGGAAGTGATTGGCCCATGGGGATGGATGCCTTCCTTGCAGAGAGCAATTGAAATTGCAGCCTGAATGGTTAAAATTGATCAGAGCAACAGGCAGCTGAGGAGAAGGGTTTGACTTTTTAAGGTGAAGACTCAGGAGGGTCTCTGCTTTAGGGAGCCTTCCCTGCTGTAGGACTCATCACTGTCCACCCCAAGCTTGGGTCTTCTCTGTGGAACCAGCTAGGGCTTATGCTGCTCCATGGAGGCTCTTCAAGGAGTAATTGCTTTAGAAAAAGCCCCTGGCTCTCCTCAGAGAAGCAGCACAACAGGTATAAATGCAGATCTTGGCAGGGCAGGATTTGTTATGCACACCAGGAGCGTTCTGCTTGTTCCAGCTAATGACTGGGAGTCACTGAGAGTTGTGAATCAGCCAGTAAATGAAGGGCCAGGTAGAAGGCAGGAATACCACATCACAGCCTGCACTTTGTTTTGACAATAGCGTGATTTTTAGGTGGGATTTTTTTTTTTTTTTTTTTTTTTTTTTTTTTTTTT
>VXBX01001568.1:101489-118496 GCA_013400415.1 Scytalopus superciliaris
GGGGATGTGAAATTTTTTTATAATTTGAAATTTTGAGGTCCAAAATAGGCCAAATTCAGGTTCAAAGCAAGTCTGGGAGAGGCCAGATTGGACAGGTTAGCAACTATGCAACGTGAGGGTGGGAGGAAAAACTGCACCAGGGGATGGGTTATCCAAAACCTGTCTGGTGGTAATTGCACATGTCAACTGATGAAAAACTGGTTTGAGGGCAAACACTGTAAAAATATTGCTGTGGGGAGGGAAAGACGACAAAGGTTGTGAAATCCAGTCAGCAGATTGTTTTACAGCAAAGGTAACTTCTATCCCCAGGGCTGGATTTTACAACTCATGGAAGAAACCAACCTCCAGTTAACAGGGCTGCTCTGCACTTCTTTTCAAGCACAAAAAATACTACAGTGTATTTTTCAGAAAATATGGGTTTGTGCTGATTGCCTGAAGATAAATGCAGTCTTATTTTTGGGGGGGGAGGGAGGGGGTGATGAATCATTTGGCAGAAGGATTGTGTTGTATGTGGTGACTGCAACTGGTTTTTACAATCCTATCCTCCTGTACATATTCTTTATATAGAATTGCATTTCTACTGCTTCTCTGAGCACTTAAATGTGGTGCTGTTGGGGGGTTATTGCTCTTGCAGGGGAGCTAAACCCAGAAGACACAATGCTGCTGCTTGGGCTCTGTTTTTCAGCCCTTTTTACCCATTTCCCCTCCTGCCCACCACCACCACCATTTTCCCTCTGTCCTGCAATTTATATTTCCTTTTACTCCCTTTGTGTTTGCACAAATGATGGGAGGGCTCCTTCCCCCCTCCAGCTCTGTGCCGTAATGTTTGGCCACCCCAGCTCCCTTTCCACAGCTGAGGATGCTGGGGATGATGAGTTGTCCCTGTGCCAGTCCCCATCAGCACTCACCTTTTTGGTAACCATCCTTGGTCCCTGCAGCTCATGCTTAGATCCCCAGAACCTTGCACAAGGGTTTTCTCCTTTTGTTAACACCTTGTGCTACATTTTAGAATTGTAAAGTCATAGAACAAGAGAATGGTTTGGGTTGGAAGGGACCTTAAAGCCCAACTCTTTCCAACCCTCTGCCTTGGGCAGGGACACCTTCCACCAGACCAGGTTGCTCCAAGCCCAGTCCAACCTGGCCTTGGACACTTCCAGGGATGGGGAGTCCACAACCTCCACTTTCCCTGGATTGTGCATCCCAAAGTCCCACCAGGAATCACCATCACCCATGTACCTTCATAAATGCTACAGGGATGTTGCAGGGAGCCTCATCTCCCCCTGCTCTTCCCACCCCTCTGTTCACAACCCTTGGCCTCCCAGTTCCTGCCCTAATTACTGTCTCCTCCACTTCTAATTGCTCCTGTGGTGCTGGAGCAAAGTGACACTGGATAAAAGTGACATTCCTAAGGGAAGCAATGGGGGAAAAAAACCAAAACCAAACACTTGTCCCTTGGAGACCTGTCACAACCTGGGGTGGCCCTGGCTGGAAATGGATGGGGACAACCAACCTCATGGGATGGCGATGCACCACGGCTACCCCCAGGAGATGCTCCCGTGGAATGTCAGGAGATGTGACCTTGTGCTTGTTGTCCCACCAGGAGCTGGACAGAAGGTTTTGGGGACACCCAGGGGGACTGGAGGAGGGGTGGGAGTTGGGGATGGATTACCCCCAGGGCTCCACCCCCCTATTTTCTGGTGGGAACTGCTAGGATAAAATTAGAAGTAGGTTGAACTTTATCTCCGACTTGAACTAAGGCTGAACTCAGCCCTGTTTTGTTTTGGTTTTTCCAAGTTCAGTGGAGTTCATAGGGAGGGAGGCAAGTGGGGGACACTGGATTATTTTATTTTGACTTGCTCTGTCTGTGATTCCACTGGAGTCTCAGTGCCTCATCAGCTTGGAAATCCTTGTCTTGTGCTATTCCCAGTTTGAGATGGTGATGTGGTGGCTCAAATACTGCCACAGACATTTTTTCCATGTCAGATATTTGGGTAGTGCAGGGGTGACCAAGCCTTCCCCTAGCTCAGCCCTGGGTCTGCCTCAGCCCAGCCCAGGATGGGAAGACAAAGAAAACTGGGAGTGGGTTTGGAAGGCAGCACAGCACAGATGAACCATGGTAGTCTGAACTGGAGATTCTTCAAGGGATTTTTGGCATAGTTTTGTCCCATGTTGACTTGCTGGGCCTCCAGACAACCTTCCAGCATTGCCAGCACTACTCCTAATCCTCAGTTTTGTTGTGGCCACCCCCCATAGTGATGAATTTGCTCACTTGGACATGCACCAAGGGACATGGAAGCCAGAGCCATCTCCACGTCCCTGACCCCCTGGGTTGTGCAAGCTGCTGTGCAGAGGTGTGTGGGTGGTGCAGAGAGCACGTATGGCACCTCACTGTGGGGAGGTGACAGTCCCCTCTGGGCTGCAGGAGCTGGTGCAAACAGCAGGACAAGGACATGGTTGTGGAGCTTTCACATTGAACCCACAGCAGAGCTGCAAAGGGACAAGAGGCACTGCATCACTCCAGAGCCAATTGTGCTTCCCAACAAGCCAACCACCCCTTCCCAGAATAGATGGGAGACTTTTACCACATGGTTATTTCACCTCCTAGATTACTCAAGAGTTTGTAGAAACTTCACCAAATTTTTTAACAAAGATGCCTCCTCGATCACTGAGAAATTTAGGGAATGCACAGGGCAGACTCATTTCCTGGAATAGGACCTACTGGAGGAAAAGTCCCTCCAGGCTGGCTCCTAACTATGACACATTTGATAGCCATTCAAGGACTACTGGGAAACATGTGTCATTTGTCTCCGCAAGACTTCAGACAGTTTCATCATCAGCTCTGACTGCTCTGTGAAATAAAACCAGTTAACATCCACTAGCAGCCATACAACCTCTGGGACTTCTGTAGGATGTGTCACAAGAGTGATTTTTTTCAGCCCCCATGGTTTTATGCCCGGGTGCAAAGTGCCTTTGTCCCTGTTGCACCTTGTTTTCTTTCCTCCTGGCTGGAGTTGTGTTGTGCCATGGAGGGTGGCACAGGCTGTGGGTGTGCCCGAGCTGCCACCACTGTCAATGAACTTTGGCACCTTAAACCGTGGAAAACCCGACGTGCCGGAGAGAGGGAGGGATAGGTGCCCGGCGTCCCGGAGATCGGATTGCCCCAGGGGATTTGCTGGGAGTCCCATGACAGGCCTGGAAGGGAGCCCAGACCGCCGGGCACCGCCGCGCTTTCCACCCAGGGCACTCAGCCGGGGTCTCCGGAGGACAGCTGGTGGCCTTTGTCCCTTACTGTCACCCTTGTGCGTGCAAACCCAGCCCCACACCAGCCAAAGTCTTGCCAGGCGGTGAGTTGAACTCACCGCATGGGACCATCTCGGCACGGGATGATGGCACAGGGCAGTGGGCTGCCCTGGTGTGAATCCCTCCCGTGTCTGCATCGCCAGTCCCAAGGAGCCACACACCTGTACTTGCCTACAAAGGGGTGTTTACCACAGCTCACCCCATGGGCAGTTACCTGCCCTTGCACCTCAGGGTGCTTTTTAGGACAAGTTTGGATCTCCAGCGATGACCCACTTCCCTGTGCTGCTTCAGGTGCACAGGATGCTCCATTCACCCCCAGTTCATGGGTGCTGCAGATTGCCCACCAGCATCGTCCATCCTCCTCAGCCTTGCAGGGCCATCCCACATCCTCAGGGGCTCTCACCACTCTGTTTTACCCCAGAGGTGTTCCATAGGATCTCAGCACTGGCTGTTTTGCCAGGCAGATGAGGAATCCAGCACTGCAGAGGGGTTTTTTAATGTCACCCACCTCAGCCTTGCCGTCCCTGTGAGTTGTTCCTAGGAGTCCTTGCCCAAGAGCTCAGCCTCCAGGAAACGCTGTTATCAGCCACCTTCATCAGCCACTCCACTTGGAGCTCCCCACCTCGCTCCCCGGGCGCCCAATCCCAATCCAATTCCTACTGGAAGGAGATAAGACAGAGAAAGGAGATAAGGGCCAGCCAGCAGTCTGGTCACACTGACTCACAAGGGACAGATGTCAGCACAGAGGAGACATTGTCAGAGCAGTAGTTGCAGCTTTAAAGCTGGTGGGTGGACACAAAAACCCCCAGCCCTTTGGGGTAAGCACCTGGGGCAGACTCAGGTGATGAATTAACCCCCCTTCTGGGGTGGGCACAGTCAAAACTAGACATTCCCAATCATATACAGGGAGAAGGTGCAAGTTTAGTCAGGACTAAGGGGCCCTTTGCATCTCTCAGTTCTCATCCCTGTGCATGCTGCAGAGTGAGAGTTTTCCTCCTCTTTGTTCCCAAAAGCTCCAGTACTATGTCACACCTCTTCTCCTAAGCATCCCTTTTGCACTCATCCCCTTTCCTGCAATATGGCCAGATTAGTGACAAAAATAGGGGAACATGATGGGTTAGGGACCACCCATTTATTCTCCCAGCTGGTCAGTGGCAGCTGACAGGTGAATGCCTTTAATTAAAATTAAATGGTTAATAGGAGGCTGAGCAAAGGTCTCCCTCCTGGCTCCTGGCACAGGTGCCAGTGGAAATCGTGCCGGGGGCTGAAGTGCTCAATGTTGTAACAACCAGCCCTGTCTCTTTGCCAGGGCACTAACGTCACCACAAAGTCTTGCTCCCAAATACTGCTGCCCTAGTGCAGATTAACCTGTGCCTCTCAGGGGGACATCCCCACAGGCATCCCTCTATCCATGGGCTCCTTCCCAAAAAGGTCTTTTGTCTCTGGCCTGTGGTTTTGGTAGGAAATGGGGGGATTTTTTAAGCCTGGGGCAAGCTGTATTTTGACTGTTGCCCATCTGAGGGGAGGATAAAAAAAAAAAAAGGAAAGAAAGAAAAAAAGGGAATTACTCAATACAGACCAGTTTCCCAAGGTTGAGAAGCAGGAGGATGGAAGTAATAATTAATCGGCAGCGGCCAGCGGGGGCTTTGCTCACCTCAAACAACCTGGTCTAAGGGTCACTTCACAAAGGTACCTGCAACTTGTGAAAGAAAAGATCTTGTCCTGGCCTGAGGATTGGAGAAAGAGAGAAAAAAGAGGTAGAAGGTAAAACAAGGAGTGACAATGACACCAGGATCCTGCAGGGAAATTCATGTTCCTCCCCAGCACTTGGCTCCCCATGTTTCCACTCCTTTCACCATCTTCTCCCTCAAGTAATGGGCTCACAGGACTAAGCATCTCAGATGTCCAAACTACTCTGGGGACCATCCCATCCCTGGGGACCATGTGTTTGCTCCAGAGAGAAAGGGTTTGGGGGAATTCACTACCCTGCCCGTCATTAGCTGGGGTGTCTTGACTCAGGCATAGTGTCCATTCCCTGGACACATCACCTTCTCCCACCTTGTTAAAGAATAGTGGGCTTGAAACTGCGCATCAGAAAGTTGGGTTCAGGATAATTTAGAATTCAGATCAGATATTAGGAAAGGAATTCCTATATGTGAGCATGGTGAGGCCCTGGTGCAGGTTTCCCAGAGAAGCTGTGGCTGCCCCATCCCTGGAAGTGTCCAAGGCCAGGTTGGACAGGGCTTGGAGCAACGTGGGCTAGTGGGAGGTGTCCCTGCCCATGGCAGGGGAGTGGGACAAAATGAGTTCTAAGATTCTTTCCAACCCAAACCACTCTGTATTTCTATGATCATCATCCTTGATGAAGCAGACATCATTAAACACTCATGGAGGTACAGTTAGTTGTATTTTAGTGTGTACTTTATTCTCAAAAGGCCTGAATTAAACTAAGCAGGAGAGTAAATGGAGCTCTTTAACCAAAAGCTCTGCAATATGTGCAGACTTTTCAAGCAGAAAATAAGAACTGAGCCCTTCTTGAATTTAAAACACCCTTAGCAGACATGCAGTTCACGCACAACAACTCACTGCTCTGCCATACAGAACCCAGGCCAGGTCTTCAGCTGGAAAAAAATTGTTCCTAGCTCTGTGTGCTTGTGTAGGACTGGAGGTCTTTACTCTGGTTGGAGGTCTGACATCCTCTGTCTGAAATGGAAACCCACTGTGCACTGATGGCTGTCGCTTATCTCACTGGTGATGCTGTTCCTGCAATTCCAAGGTTATCTTCAGCAGAGTCAGCTGTATCCCCAGAGATAATTGCAATAAATAACAGAAAATAGTTTTCCATATCAAAGCATCTTTGTGGAGAAAAACATCATTTCAAAATGGATAAAAATGTGGTGGTTTTGTCCCCATTTTCATTTAATGCCTGTCTGGGCTGCTCCCTGTCCCACACCAATCTGGAGACTTCTCCCTGAATTTCCACAAGATCCTGTGAGCTGGACCAACACAGGGGTTTTCCCAAAACCATGCAGACCTCAGAGGACCCCCAAATTTCTGGTTGGTGTTTCACACCTCTTTGAGGACGGGGTCCCCAAGCACATCCAAGTGATGGTTGGGAAGTTGGGAACCACTGAGATGATCCTTATTAAACCTCTCCAAGCTCCCTATACTTCTATTGCAATTTGGTGCTGAAAATAGCTGCTCTTACACACCCATCCCTCACCTCTGCAAAGCCATAAAGAGCTGGCAGATGGCTGGATGACAGCTATTACGGTCTATAATAATGAGAAGAACAAGGATATTATAATAAATAGCATTTACCCAAATAAGTGATGCCTAATGAATCCTGGATAACGATTTAGTAATAAACGTGGTAAACTAGTAACAGAGCAAGTCTGGAGGATGGTGTGTAAAGTGCCTAGAAAATTAAAAGATATCCTGAAAAAGGAAGCTGGAAGGACCTGAGGCTGTTTAGTCTAGAGAAGAAAAAAAAAAAAGATGAGGGGATATTGTAAATCATAAAATATGGCTGCTGAGAGGAAGGAAATAAACTCTTCATTATCACAAAAGAAGGGCTGAGAAGTCATGGGCTTAACCTGCAGGAAGGAAGATGCAGCCTGGGTGACAGAGGCCTGGAGAAACTTGCCTGAAAAAACATAGTAGAGCTGCACTGAAGGTTTTTAAGAACAGGCTGGAAAAACACCAACTGCAGGTGGTTTAAGGATGTCTGGATTGCCCTTGGGATTAGCAGGAGGTTAGCTGATTTTCAGTGCTCTCTTCCAGCACCATTTTCTATTATTCAGTTTATTTTGCTTCCTTGATTAGGTTGTGTTTTGAAATTCAAAGGAATGTCTCACTTTAGCATTTCTCTCGTTGTCTGCAGACCAGTCTCCCAGCAGGGAAGATGTCTTCTCCTCCACCAAGGATCACAAGTCTCTAAAGGGGGTCAAAAGAACTACAGGAGGAATCACTAACAGCAAACCCCAGGGATACAGTAGACAATACCCCAGATATTTACAGTCCGATGCCAAACAGATGGGAGCTCAGTTCCTAAAATGTCATCTTTGAGAGAGACGTACCAACCTTGAGAAGATCTGTTTCCATGAGATGCTGTGTGTCTGCTGATAGCGTTCCTGGCACAAACACTAACATAAACAAGATAAATCCTTTTGATGTTCCTCAGGCTTAAGGTCCAAGGACAGACAACGTGATAGCAAGATGGAGATGAAGAAAAAGCAGACGGTGCTTTACATCTCGCAGCTTATTTACAGATCCGCTCTGTGGCATGGAGAAAGACTCCGAATAAAGCTGGTTCTGGAGAGGGGAAGGTCCCAAAAATGGATGAGGTTTTAAGGAGGGGTTACAAGAGGAGGGTGAGCAGGGAGCGGTTTAGGAGGAATTTTAATTAACATCAGCGTTTGCAATGTTATTTAATAGAGTCAAAAAAAAAACATCTGAGAGCAATGAAAGCTGAAACCAGCATTTTCGGAGCAAACAGAGGCGAGCATGGGGCTGGGGGAGCTGGAGTGCTGGCTTCCCCAGGGGATGAGGGGCACCTGAGGAGGTGGAAGCTTCTGGGGAGGCAAAAGTTTGGAGATGTGTTTTTGGAGGAATTGCTGGGTCAGACTCCCCTGGGTGGAGGAAGGGCTGAGCAACCCTGGGACGGGAGATACCCTGGCTCCTGGGTGCAGGGGAAGTACCAGCCTTTTGAGATGGCATTTAGGAAGGTAAGGGACCAGCAGAATCAGAAACTTTTGGGACCCAGCTGAAGTGCCAGCTAAATTGAGGGGCATTAAGCATCCTGCAGAAGCAGCTGAGCCCTGCATTCCTGAAGGGATGCCCATTCAGGCATGAAATGGAAGAATCTGATCTTGCTGAAGGCACCAAGGATGGGCACCCAGATCTGTGGCATGAGGGTGAGGACAACCACAATACTCCAGCTGCGATGCAGGGGGACAGGGACCACATGCCACATGAGTCCATCAAAAGCAGCTTTGCCCACCCAGGATGCTGCTACACATTTTGCCCCCACTCTAGGGGACACCATGGCCCACAGTGGGGTTTGCCAGCCCAAATAACCCCGGCAGTGGATGCGGGAGAGGTGGCCAGGCTGTGCTGTGAGCAGAGCACCAGCCTCAGCAGCTCAGGCTCATCCCGTGCCCAAACTTGTCGATGGGGCTGTTCAGAGCAATGACATAATTACAGTTTCAATTGCAGATTAATAAGAACTGGGGCTTTTTTAGCAAACTGTGAGGCATGCCTGAACTGGAAGGGCATTTCAGCTCCCCGCTGCCTGGGAGTGAGGGTGCCATGCCCTCTTTGATGTCTCCTGGCGTGGAGGCTCTACAAACACCAGCAGCGGCAGCAGCACTCATGTCCCAGCTACAAATACCCCTCCTGTGATGTGTTCTCTGTCAGGAAGGCTCACAGCTTTCATCTCCAGCACTCTGTTGGGCAATGGGTGTATAAATAGACTGGGGGAAAGCCACTGCCAGCCTCTAAAATAAACAAATTCTGCTGGTGGAGGAAAGTCATCCCAGATGCCACCCAAGGCACAGGGGCTGATAACTGAGAGGGAGGGGAAACTGAGGCAGAAGCCCTTTGCCCGAGGTCACTCAGAGTGTTTCTGTGACGTGACAAGCTCAGGGATGCATCTGGAAGGCTGCAGCAGCAGGAGAAACTGGCAGAGCCAAGCCAGCATGGACTATGAACTGCTGTGTAACTGTGGGATGCGGAAGAAAGATCACACCCATGGGCCAGATACCAAAAGCCAAGCTTAAAGTCCAGGTTTTAGGGTTCTAGGTCAGACCCTGAGATACAACCACTTAAGGCAAAGAGAGACAGAAATTTGTTGCTTCAGGGAATGATGGATATGGAAGGATATATCCATTTCCATCACAACCTTTCTGTGTGCAAGGTCTTCCATTTTTCCTCCTCCCCCATCACTCAGCCCAGCCCAGCTTACTTGGACCAGGTGAATCCCTCACATCATTCAGGTTTGGAGTTTTAGTGCCTGATGGAGGAGCTTTTGCACACTTCTGTCAAGCCTGGGGCTGTCTCTCAGCTACTCCCAGCAGGAGTCCCAGAGCCCAGCCAAGACCTGCCAACCAAATTATTTAAAAAAAAAAAAAAAAAAGTCACTCAGAGCCACAGGCTGATTTAAAAGTCAGGGTAGCTTCTAATAACCTAATTTTTTCCCTCACCCATCCAGGCTCTGAGTTTTCATCCTGCACTTTTCAAATTTCTCCTGCACTTGCGGGACTGGAGAGTTGTGCTTTCCAGTTTTTCATGCCTACATGGCTCCTAGACCTCACAGATGCTTGTGAGCCTTTTGTAGCCACCCAGGAGACACCAAGTAGAGTCCTCGAGTGGGAGCCCTGCATGGGGCTTCAAAAAGCAGCTGAGGCTTTGGGACAGAAATGTGTAATAACTGAGATCTGCTGTACTTTGTGGTTTCCTGCTCGTCATGCTGACCACCTCCACTTGCAGGTCCAGCTGGACATTTGTCTTATTTTGCTTTATCATTATTCTGTGCCCCTTTTTGCTCCAACTCTTTTGTTTTACTGGACTGTGCATCTCCACTGGAAGGGGATGTGTACATTAGAAGCTGCTGAGCTTTGAACACCAAAATTGCCCTGGCTGCATCTTCCTGGAGTTTCCAAAGCTACAAGCAGGTCTGTATCTGGAGATCGGTTTCCTCTAACAAAGCAGGTCCCTATCTAGAGATCTGTTTTCCTGCAACTAAAATATGCCCCAGGTGAGAAATTTGCCTTCTGAACTCAGCGTGACCTTCAAGGGCTGAAAGGCTTTGGATTAGGAACATCGGGGTTGACTGTGCTGAGAATCAATCCACCCCCCCAGAGCCACACTGCTGCCAAATGTGGTGATGTATCCCTGCAAAAAGAAGTCCCAAGAAATGTTAATTTTGTAGTGTACACACTAAAACATCAGTGCTGGCCCAGTCCAGCAGTCATTCTCAGGGCAGAGGTGTCCAGGGAATGATCCCAGTTGTGGGTTGAGGTCCCACTGCCCTTCTCTCCAGGGACAGCAGACGGAGCTGGCAGCACCTCCACCTAGGGAAGCTGCTGCATGGGCTTAATGCTTCAGATGCAGCCTTTAGTCCCACAAAAAAAAAAAAAAAAACCAAATCCCTAATAAAAGAAAAAAAATNTCTGAGCTCTGAGCAGCCTGTCCTATGGAGGTGATTCCCCCCATTCCTGCTCCACTCTGCTTCCTGGCTGGAAGTGGTTCTGCCAGTGAGCCCACAAGCAGCACAGGGCTGCAGGAGGCCTTTCCATCCCACCCCTTGCTCTTGATCAGTTATTAAAAACAGAAAATTCTCCAACCATGAAATTCATCCCAGCTTCCCCATGGCATGCTGGGCTGGAAGAACCAAACTGCAGGGCCTCAGCTTCCAGGGAAGGAGTAAATACCACTTCCAGCATTGCCTTTTGAGGTGCTGGGGCATCTCCAGGGGTTTGGTTTCGTTCGCACCAGTGTTCCCCCTTGGCTCCTGCAGCCACCTCAGCTGAGCACACTGCCCACCCACTGCTCTGTGGGATCCCACCACACAGCTCCCATCAAGGTCAGGAAGGCTGGTTTCTCTTCTGTCACCTCCATCCGGTCTGGTTTCCACTTTCTTTCACTGGACCCCTTTTACATCATCCTTATGTTCTAGCTTCTGCCTTTTGCAAGCTCTCAGCCTTGGCTTATCTTGCTGATGAGAGGCAAAACTTGTTTCCTGACCCATTTTCCACTGGAGATTGGCTCTAAACTGAGCTATCAAGCTAGTGTGATACTTGGGCTGAAGGTTAGGACCCCAAGCTGTCCTACTTCTTACTTTGCAGGGGGCATTGTGCAAAACAGATACCTTTGGAGTTAGAATGGGATTTTTCATATTTTAGGCATATTCAGATTGACATTCTTATCTGGGCTACTGTAGGGAATGACAGGAGACCCTCTCAGCTCCCACACAGCAACTCCCTGGAGGTCTCTGGTGGTCCAGCTCCAGACTCAGGTACTCACATGCCTCAGAATAAGTTACATATTTTCTGCAGGGCAGGGGATATAAATACATCCACGGTAATGCCAGTCTTATGTATCGCCACAACAGCAAAATTAGCAGCTAGTGCCTTGCAATATGTGGGATTTTTTTTCCCTTTTTCCCATGCGTGTTGTAACCCTGGTAACCGACAGCACCCGCACCACCGTCTGACTCGCGCTGCTTTGTTCCCGTCTGGTACAAAAAAAACCTGCAAACACTTCACCACACTGAAAGCTAATGAAACCACCCAGATTTGACTCTCAGAGCTGATCTAACACCCTGCAGGCCTCAACCTCCCTCCCTTTAGCCCTAACCCTGCTCAGATGCAAGGGATGGAGCCAGCACCTTTGAGCACCTGCCTGCAGTATCAGGCTTGTCTTTGCTCAAAGGGGCTCTGCACCTCTTGCCTGAAGGAATTCAGAGCCCCCCCAACCTCTCAGTGATGCCTACAGACTGAACTGTGTGTGGGAGGTGCAAGGGCACCCTTAACCTCTTTTTTCAGCCCACTATGGCAGATGGCACCAGGCACACGTTAGGGCTGAGGACAGGAACACCAGCACCCCTGTGCACAGGGTGTCTTAACCACTGAAGCAGAGTTGTGCTGCTGCTCAGCACTGCTCCTCCTTGCTCTCCAATCTAACAAGCAACCCAAAAGCCCAGACACCAATGGACCATTGCCCCAGCCCAGACAGCAAAGCACACCCTTGTTCCCATGACAGGGTCCCTCAAGGAGGAAGAGTCAAGGCACAGCTCAGCCGCCTCTGCTGCAGTACAGCTGCTAATCCATGTTTTCTCCCTCCACCCAACCTTTTTCATCCCTGGAAGCAGGAACTGAATTCACCCTCAGATTTCCATCACTTTCAGACTTGATGCACCTTGTCATAAAGTTCAGGAGTTATCAAGAATCATACAATCATAGAATCGTCAAGGTTGGAAAAGACCTCCAAGATCATCGAGTCCAGCCTTGTGTGCAGCTGACAGCCAGATGGATGTGTGAGCATCACAGCCTCTTGGCTTTCAGAAACCAGAGTGTCCAAAAAAACCCAAGAGGATGGTCAGATTAATCAGCAGGAGCAATTTGGTAGTTTATAATGGTGATCCAGTAGCACAACAAGGAAGGAAACATCCTCGGCTTTTCCACTGAAGTTGATGACAGGGACCTTGGCTGGTAAACATTACACAGCAGTGACTTCCCCATTAACCACAAGAACCACCCAAGCCTCTCAAGTGTTTCATTTTTTGTTTCATTTCATCTTTAAGCCACACAAAAATTTGTACAATTGCTCGCTGGAGAGTCAGGGGGTGTTCCACTGGCTTCTCAGTGCAAAGCTGAGCAGGGACATCCTTCACCAGACCTCTCCAACCAGTGTTCAGTGTTCAGCTGTGGGCATTGAGGTCCAATCCTGACCTTGCTGTGACCCCCAGCACATCACCTCTCTTTGCTGCTTGTGCACAGGCTGCTTGGGGCAAGGTCTTTATATTGCCTTGACCAAAAAAGCCCAGAACACCATATGAGTCCATGTTACTGTACAAATAAATGGCCTGGGAGAAGCTCCATTCATCACTTCTTACTGTGAATATTTCTCTCGATTGGCTGTCCCTGCCCACTTTCATCTCCTCCATTAAACCACCAGAGATTTGTCCCCCACCTTGGTGTCTCTCCACCATGTGCCCAGTAAAACAGGATGAATTTTAAAATTATGTGGACAACACAAACTAAATGCTGTCTCTATGTAAGAATGGGTTTTATTAATTCCTCTTAAGTCAGTTTTTCACCACTTTGCCTCTAGAAGGCCTTTCAGACCAGGGGCTTGGGCAAAAGGACCTATTCACCTCATGGGCTTGCAGACAACCTGCAAGACAAGAGCCCACAGATGCCTTGGGAAGGATGGCAGTGAGCCAGATGTTGAGCATTGCCCAAGACTGGCATCATGGCTCTGCACCACTTGCAAAATGGTTCTCCTATGCAGAAAAACAACATCTCAAGAGGGTAGAATTTTAGCACCTTCCCTTGCAGTACTTCAGCAGTTGACATTTTGACAATATTTTATGTATGATTTAGCACAGTAATTGCATTGTTTGACCCTTCTTTATTGCACTCTTCAATTACTCTTCAGCAACACTGGGAAAAAAGGCCCAACTCTGCTGTAATTTACGGTCTTACAGAATGTCATTAGAAGATTCAGCACTGATGATCCTGGAGCTGTGGCCCAGAGCAAGAGTACAGTTAACCAGGACAGACTGATTTCAGACACCCCAAATTCCAGAGAAGTCCTTTTCTAAGGAAGAGATGAGGGAGTAACGTCCTGCTGTCCGCTGGAAAATCTGGACTTCAGACTGTCTCAACCACCTGATGTCTGAGCCTCTTAAGTAGATGAGATTTCTCTAAGGTGGTTTCCAAGGAGGGAAGAGTGGAATCCACAGCTAAGCTGTACAGAGCACGAGGATAGGTGAGGTCTCACGGTTGCTATTGTTCTGCTGAAAGATGCTCATGGAGCTGGGGAGTGCCTGAATTCAGGTGCTGGGGACATGAAGCAAGAAGGACATCATGTTGCTGTCCAGGAGTGACCTGTCAGCTGGACATCAGCATTTCCATTTGGGAAGTAGCTGGCTCTGCTCTTGCCCATGGCTCCTCCATGCAAGGGCAGGTCGGGGCTGTGGTTCTGCTCAGACCAGGTTTATTCCAGGCCAGGACTTTGCTTCATGTGGCTGCAGATTTTCTGAGTCCTGAAGATGGACTTACAACATCGGCAAACCCCAGGCAAGCGGAAATTCCTCTTTGCTTAACCTCCAGTCTCTATTTTAACCTTCAGACTGCCTCCCACTCACCCCAAATCTACCACCTCTAGAGCTGAGTGAGCGCTGGGTGAATGGGGACACATATGAGCTGGTGCTCAGCATCCTTCTGTTGTGTCTTTTTTTTTTCCTTTTTCTTGTCTTTTTTTTTTTTTTTTTTTTTTTTGCATTGAATGAGGGCTAAAATTAGCTCAGCAGGAGGTGAAGGCTGGAACATTTTAGCTAGAGCTGTCATAGCATTGAAAAGCCACAGTTTTGCTGATTATTTCTCAGCTTTCTTACTGTGAACAGCATTGCCCGGCCTTTTATTTTGACAGATGAATGCAAGCAAAGATCCCATAAAATAAAGTGGTTCGTGGGGCTTTTCAGGTCACTCTCCAGATGATTTAACATTTGATCTGAAAAGGCATGTGCAGCTGAAGGTCCAGCCAGCTTGATATGTCATAGCCATGGCCACGGGGAGTCCTGTAGGGGGTGTGGAGGATGTCACAGACCCTCACTGAACCCTACAAAAACATCCCAGCAGAGCTGTGCCCACCATGAGGACACAATCCACAGCCAAACTCCGGGCTTTGCTGGATCATTTTTGTTCTTTGCACTGGCATAGAACAATAGAACAGTTTAAAACTCATCTTGTTCCAGCCCCTGCCATGGGCAGGGACACCTCCCACCATCCCAGGTTGCTCCAAGCCCCNCCAGGCTGTCTCCATGGCAGAGTTGCTTCATTCTCTGAGCATTATTGTATTGCATGTATGTATTTCAGAGAGCTGCTGTGAAGAGTTCACTTAGGGGTATTTTCATCCTCTGCTTTCAGCTTTCACGCTGAGCAACGTTTTGTAGCCTCTGTACCTCACAAGTGGGAAGGCTGAAAGACAGGAAAGTTAGATTATTTGGTCACATCTCATGGGTCGATGAGTGAGGAAAAGAACTTGATCTCAGTTCAAGGGACAAAGCCATCTACGCTACAATTTGGCCTCAGGGCTTTAACCACCAGGATGCAGTATGCACAGGTACCTGGTGGAACAAGGTGAAAACATCTTGAAATCATCTCTGCAATGCAGAGTTGTCTGGTGTGCTCACATGGCTTGATGCTACTACACATCAGGGACGAAACATTTCATGTCATCTCTTCTGGGTTAAGGCTCCTGAGCAGTTTTCAGAAGCACAATTTGGAGGTTGGAGAAGTGCAAGTGAATCAAATATTCCCTATCTTTTGGTTAACCTAAGGTAAAAGCCATCTAGTTGTGGCAGCCCCATCCCTGGAAGTGTTGAAGGTCAGGTTAGACAGGGCTTGGAGCAACCTGGTCTAGTAGGTGTCCCTGCCCATGGCAGGGCGTGGAATGGGATGAGCTTTAAGGTCCCTTCCAACCCAAACCATTCTGGGATTTTTCTGATTTCTGTGATCCTCAGACAGCTGGGTGTAACCCCAGTATGGTCACTGACCTGGTGGCTCTCAGATTTGGAGTGGTCTAACCCCAGATCCCTACTGCCCACACAGACCTGCTCCCACAGATCAATGCTACAAAAGCTCACAGCAGAGGAGTCAACAATCAGCTTTGCAGTTAAGTGGTCTGCTTCATCCTTCACCTGCAGAATCTTTGATGGTGTTCCTTGAGCTCCTGACATGTCATCACTGCTAGCTGGGCCACTGGACCACACGGGTATTGTGCCATTATTGGATATGTTGTATGTTATTGGATAATTGTAGTGTGGATGGCATTCCTTCAACACCTGTTCTCCCAGGTGTCTCTCAATGCACATCAAGCACGATAGAATGGGTGCATCCATCATGCCCTCAGCTTTCCATGCTGATTCCCACCTGAAGGACGAGGTGAGAGCCTGAAAACTCCTCCACAAATCTCACACATGATCAAAAGCCATTTTGAAGCTGGTACATGGATTCAATAACATGAATCCAGCTGAAGGCACAGTCCAGAGACAATCAAGTACTGTATCTCAGTAAATCCCTCTGGGATGGACACATGGCCACTGAACAGAAGGCACAGCATTAAGCTGATGCTCACAAAGTCTGATCTGCTGCCGCATCCATCCACCACCTGAAGGACAGCAGAGGCTGCAGTCACACTCCTGGGTTCCAGGTGCTTTGGGTAGGATAAGAGAATACAAACCCTTCTGGACCCTTTGCTTCTCCACATCCTCCAGTCTCCAGGACTCAGGATCCCTCTCTATAAAAATCAGGAACCAGGTATAGGGACCTTGTCCCTGGCAGAGTACATGTGCAAGGGGAGGTGGGGGAGTGAATGCCTAAGGGCAGGGTGAAGGGGGCAAAAGGAACAACTTTTATATCCGGAGGCATGGGAGATGAAAGGGGCGGGAAATAGTTGAGGAAAACCCACAGAGGACTGGTTTCCTCCTCTTCTCAAATTTCCCTCCTCACCAGGCAGCACAGACACCGTGTCCCAGCACAGAGCAGAAGCTGGGGCCTCTCCAGGTATGTCAGGGACAGGAACTGCATCAAATGGGAGCTTGTGTCCTTAGCACTGGGGTTCTTTTAAGCTGAAATTATGAGAAACATGCACAATAACCCAGCAGATTCTGGGCAGCTAGTCCCTCCAGTCTTGGGCTGATGGGGTGCATTGAAGCTGGGGAGCCCAAAGCCTCGTGCACCAAATCAGCCCAGCAGAGCCCAAAGCTCAGGACGGCCCCATCCAGGTGCCACCCATGCCAGAGAAGTCCCACACAGGGCTGGGCTGGGTGTTCCCACCACTGACCCCACGTAATACCCACTCAGAGCAGCATCTCTCCTGCCTGCCTCATCCCCACCACTCAAAAAGCCACTTGGCACAGCCTGGAATCAAGTGTACACTTTTATTTTTTTAACAGAACATAAACTCCTTTAGAAAAAA
>VXBX01001569.1:0-40112 GCA_013400415.1 Scytalopus superciliaris
GGGGTGTCCGTGGAGAAGCGCTCAGATATAAAAGCCAAGGAATTGACGAGGAAGGGAGGGGCATTCATTGCTTACAATGCTTGCTTTCCAGAGCAATCACTAGCAAGATGAAGCCCTGCTTTCTGGGAAGTGGCTGAACATTACTCACCGATGGGAAGTAGAGAATGAACCTATTTTTTTTCTGTTTGCTTGTGTGCATGCAAACTTTCTCTTTTGCTTTAGTAAACTGCCTTATCTCAACCTACAAGTAGTTTTCCATCTTATTTTCTCTCCCCCAGCCAGGTGGTAAGGGGTGCAATAGAGCAGCTTGGCAGGAACCTGTCATCCAGTCAAGGTCAAACCGCAACAGTCCAGGCCATTTTTTCCATTTTGATATGGACAGGAGGCACTATTTTCAATGCCACTGCAGAATTTATGTGAATGAGTGAACAGCAAATGACAAACAATTAATGAATGTTATACCATAGGTGCTGATATGGATCATCATTAAATTCATAAAACAAACGAGTGTTTGTTCACAGTGTAATTATTTTTGAGTCTTACTTAAAAAGGAAAATTTACTGGAAAAAAATCAGATTGTGTATGAAAAAAAGAATAAGAAAATTATTACTCTGACAAGGGAATGTCCTTTGTTGAAGCTGATCTTGGAACATAGAACTGACCTTGGAATGCAGTATGACACATGCATAATTTTTTAAAAGATTTTAATCTTCCTTCCTATTTATTTTTCACACCGAATAATTTGAAAGGTAGATTTTGTTGGGAAAAGAAACTAAAGAAACACAAAACCACAAAAACACTCCAAAACAAAAACAAACAAACAAACAAACAAAGAAAAACCAAAAAAAAACCCAAAAATTCCACAGCACTAGTCTTATTTTCATTTTTGGTAATTGCAATTGGGCTTCGGTTGCATCAGCATTTTCGTGATCCTACTTACAACATAATTTTCACTGATGACAGGTGGTGTTTATATATGGACATGAAGCATTCTGTAAGGTTCATGATTTTTCAGTGTAAAGTGGGACATGCTTACAAAAATGGAACCCTCAAAGTTAGACACCTGGGAGTTAAATTTCGAAATTCTTAAAATGCAAAAATATGTCTTGTTTGTTAAACATGATCAAACTTTGCATTTTCTTTTAAAACTAAAATGTCTGTCACATACTTGAATGCGGTACATTGAGGTGAAAATTTTGTGCTGTACTGGTTTCAGCTGGAATAGAGTTTATTTTTACCACAGCGGCTTGTATGAGTCTGTGCTTTGGATTGGTGCTGAAAATTATATGGATAACCAAAGATGTTTTAGCTATTGCTGATCAGTGCTTGCACAGCATCAAGGCCTTTTCTGCTCCTCACACTACCCACTAGCAATGGAGCTGGGGATGCACAAGAATGTGGGAGGGGACACAGCCAGGACAGCTGGCCCCAAATGCCTGAAGGGACTTTGCACCATGCTCAGCATATAAAGGTGGTGGAAGAAGAAGAAAAGGCAGATGTAAAGAGTGATGCCCTTTGTCTTCCTCAGTAGTCGTTATGCATGATGGAGTACTGTTTTCCTGGGGATCGCTGAACACCTGCCTGCCCATGGAAAGTGATGAATGAATTCTTGGTTTTGCTTTGTCTGCATGTACAACTTTTGTTTTCCCCTATTAAATTGTCTTTATCTCAACTCAAGAGTTTTTTCACTTTTACCCTTCCCATTCTCTGCTCCATCCCACTGTGGAGGGAGTAAGTGAGCAGCTGCATGGGGTTGAACTATCTGTCAGGTTTAAAGCATGAGAGTGGTATGCTGTCACTTCCAGAGCTTTCAAAGGATTTCCAATATAAACATATCTTTGGGCAAATTTTAGTGCTGAACAAAATTTTTTGAAGAGTGACAGAGTTACTAGAATAGAATTTTATACATACTCAGAAAAATTAGACATGTTAAACCTAAACCTGTGTGATTAAATGGTCTTGTTGACTTTTACATATGTGTATATATATATATATTGGTACATTCAGCATTTGAAATTTATCTCTTAGAACACAATCCTGAGAGTAAAAAATCTAGAGAGCACAAAATGGCAAAGACAGTGTAAACATTAGTGATATTCCCGTATGGACTAGGAAACCGTAAACATTGTGTTGTTTTACACATATATGTCTGTGCAAATGTGTGTGTATATATATATATATATATATATTCAGATAACTACAAAGTGCAAGTGCAAATATCTAGATATTCTGGAACCCAGATGAGGATAGGATATATGTAGCATGTGTGTACAAAGTATTTAATATGGCTATCAAATATAATTTTAAACTTACTAGTGAACATTATATTAGCAGACAGAAATTGACAAATGTTTGTGTTTGTGTTTGTCGTTCTTTTATGCCTGGAATTTGTCCTATCAAACAACTGCTCTTGCTAGCAAGCAGTATATATAACAGGTACACACAGAACCCATCAAAATAGTAAAACAAAAATTCAGCTGTCAAAATAAAGAACTGTTCTGGAACAGAAGCAGGGTTCAGAAACAGCCTGTGCTTGTGTACCAGTTGCACTTCACAAGTACTCTTGTGATTCTCATCTTACAGTTCCTCAGGAAAAAACCAGAGCATCATAAGCACTTCTAGTTACCAAACAACCACTTGAGTGTAAGAGATGCAGCAATCTGCAAAACACCTGCAGTATAAGAAGTTTGTTTCACTAAAGCAATGGGTTAATTCAGCTACTCAAGAGTGGCAATTTGAATGCTCAGCTTGACTACTGTTACCATTTCTTTACTTGTAAGAACTATTAAGTGTCAGAACTGACACATATCAGTGCAGCACTGTCTTTGGGTGTTTTAAGAGGACGAGGGAAATGTTGTCTGTGATCCTTCCTATGAAAAGAAGCCTGTGGTCTCATTCAAGCTCCACAGCCACCTACCAGCAGCAAACCCAGAAGACTTGTGTGAGGGTGTGCCCCAAATGTGACAGCTTTGTCTAGTCTATAGTGGGCAGCTCTTCATTCTGCCTGTAATGTAACTGAATACTTCCATTTTGGTAAAAACTGAATAAACTTGTTACCCTATGATCTTAACTTTCAGGACAGAACAAAAAGTTTTAAACACTTTCCTAGTTATTCTCATATGTTTTATTCATTAAGAAGTACCATAGTATCAAAGAAGATATAAATTCAGTCTTTGCTAATTGTTACTTGCCTCTTGTGACGAACAGAGGATGAACACTTACCTTATTGCCAAAATAGAGACCTTTCTGCCACTAAGTGGTCTTCTTATATTTGCTTAAGCAGCAAGATTTGCATAAAAATTTTATAAATCCTAAAGTATGAGAAAAAAAACACCACTTACTCACTGGCTAGACAAATTTGGTAGGAACTTCTGTAAAAATTCTCTAGTAGAAATTTGTAATGTGCTTCAAAAGCAATCAAATAATATCCTAACCACAAGTAAAGGTATCTTCTCCATGATTACCAGTACTTGTTAAATATGTTATTTCAAAACATGATGAATTAATTTCTTGAAATATATTTTGGACAGGTTCAGCCATGCCCTGTGATGAGGCCACTGGAGCTGCCGGAGCCAGTTGTGTCTGGGCGGGAGTGCTGACCCTGCACCCACCCAGTGCTGATGCTCTGCCAGAACCTGGGTACCTGCAAGTGGTAAAATACTGCTTTCCCAGATTTGGTTGATTTGTCATTTTATGAGATGCTGGAATTCATGCATTGCTTCTGTAACAGACTATTTTTGACTGAAAGACAAGAGCACACACCACAAAGCTGAACCCAGAGGACTGACTGGTACTCGTTTCTTCATCCATCTGTGTACCTTTCTAACTATGAGAATTAGCAGATGTACTGAAATGTGAGGATAGTTTTGTTGCCATAAGCCTTAATATAATTGTAGATTTTAATGTAGTTTTATATAGTTTCATAGTCTTTTGCATGTAAAAAGTAGTTTATAACCCCTTTACCAAATACTTAAGCTAGATTTTAACCTCTGTGTCACATTCTTGAAGCGTGTTTCTGTGCTAAGGTGGAGATATTAAGCTGTATTCAGATAGCTATTAGAACATGTTATAGTCAAAATACAATATTGTTTAGTCATAGTGTAAATAGGAGGTTAGAGGGTACTGGAAGAACTCCAAATAGAAGACGTAATATGATGAAGATGAGGGTGAGGGGTGGAAGGAGTGGTCTTGGGACCACTGACTCAATTCTAAGGGGGTGTTTCTAGGGGGGTGGTTTGAGATAGTAGGGGGGTGGGCTAATTAGACATTGGATGTATTTTCTAGATAGGGAAATTAAGTAGAATCATAAATTTGTAGAATTCTGTATCCTGGCGCATTTGTATTATGAATTGCTAAAGCTTTAGCTGAACTTTTAGTGAAGGATCTTTCCCTGCTTTACCCTGTCGTGGAAGTTTTCTTTCTAGGAATTCCAGGCAAGTTTTCCTTACTCTTGATCTTAACTCATCCGGGAGTATTGCCTTTAACTTTCCCCTCTCTCTCTCGCTCTTCCCTTGTCCCTGCCTGAAGACAAGTCTGATTTTTGGGAGATTTCTAATATACATTTCCAGGATGCTAGTGAGGGGGATTAAGTATCTGGGGATGAATGTGATAATCTAGTCCCTTATTTAGTTTAGGTAGTGGTTGTTTAATTGTTACAAACTACTTCATATTTCTGCTTACCTTTTAAATGGTTGGCTGTAAATCAGAGCTCAGAATATTTTGGTCCTGCTTTGTCTTTTTCCTAAAGTGGAATGATGCTCAACAGATGAACTATCTTTACTGATAATGACAGTGACAGAAGAAAAATATTACTAGGAGACATAGAACAAAAAGGATAATTAGCCTAATAGTAATTATAATTGTCACATTTCAACATAATTTTAAGAAATATGTAGATTTATATTATAGCAAGGTTTTTTTTGTCATAGTTCATTGTCTTTTGATAGGCTATAAGTCAGTATGAACAGGTTGATAAAAGTGCCTCAAGGAAAACAAAGAAATATACAAAAAATCCCCCCAAACATAAAAATAACAAGTCCTCATTCACTGTCATATATGCATTGCTAACTTCAAACATGAAATATTTCATGTAAATTAAAAAAAATCCTTTTAGAGATAAATCCAATCAGCCTGGCAATAAAAATGTTTATTGAACCTTTTAGTAGGCAATCTTCAATTTTTACTGTTTTTTCCCACAAACAGCATGTGGTTTATTGCATTTTATATGGGCTGAAATGCAATGGAATTATTATTTACTCAAAGCAACCATGAGCTACTCCCTGAATGAAAAAAAAAAAGTTAAATTACAGTACCATCACTGTCTTCTGTTACTCAGAAGGGTCCCCAAACAATCTGATGGACGAAGATGATAATAATGCAATAGGATGACTTGAAATGTGATATGTGTTTATCGCATGTGATCAGACATAAAATACAGAGGTTAATTTTCTTTTCTCTTTTTGGCAGTTTGCTTGATTAAAATGACTGGTATTTTCTGTCCTTATCACTTTCAAGATGAACAACCTCTGTGAATTGAAATGATCAAGGAGCATAAATCACGTAAGAGGAAAATGCTATGAACTTTTCAGTCTCCAGTATTGTATCTATGTAACTACCAAGTCAGCAACTAATACAAATGAAGGTTTTATTGAAAAAAAAAAAAAAAAAAAAAAGGAAACANATAAAACAAAAGAAGGTTTTATTAAAAAAAAAAAAAAAAAAAAGGATACCATGCAGCAAATACTAAAATAAATACTAAAAATAGACTCCTCAAGATGTCTTTGATTATTCTTTCTAAGGAAGACTTACCTTCATGTACAGTTTCTGGTACTGTTATATTTTTATGGAAAGGCTGGAGTAAAGGGCCAGCTGGAAATAGGAATTGAACAGTTACTGCTTCTCTTAATGAAAATTTCAAATCCTTGCTTTAGGATGGGTAAAACTTTCTTCAAAAAGGGACTGTGCTTATGCTGATGTATACCAGCAGCTCCAGATGTTGGTTACTCCAACTGCTGTTGAAGAAGTAGGCAGACAAAGAACTGCACAACTCTGAGCTTCTTATTTACATTTCTGGTATGGGGTAAATCTTCAGTCCTCTGCCTACAGAGGATGTACCTGTAGAATGGTACCTGACTCTGTGCCAGTGTAGCATCTTCCTTTTCTTTTTAGAAAGTTTCTTAGGCTATGAGGAATATTATGAAATGGATGGAGGTCTCTGCCCAGAAAGGCAGGGAAAGCACAACTGATCAAGGAAAATTCCTATGAGTAGAGGGGTCTTACACACACTGCAGTGTTTTCTGTTGTGGAAATGAATACCTAGATGAGTTGGATCCTGCAGTGTGAGATTCAGGCATGCAGAGCATCAAAGGCTGCACCCCAAAATTAGAGTGTACATTCCCATAATTTTTCTGTGGCCAACAAGAGTATATTCATCTGTGTTTCATCATTTTACACTAAGAAGCAATGGAAACTGTATGGGAGATTTTAAAATTTATTTTACCAGCAAGCTATGCTGCTTGTATATTATATTGCCTCTGTTATGATTATGCTCTGTTATGACTATGAAACAGTAGAAGCAAATGAACACAAGTGAAATAAACTACTTTTATGCACATATTCTTTGTAATGACCAGGAACAACGAAATATACAGAAAATGTCATATTGAATGAACAGCCATTTCAAAATATAATGATCTCTAAAGGAAAAAAAAATAATAAAATGCCAACAGTTCTTTATGGAAGCAAATATTCATTTTTTATGCCATTAGCTGTTACCCATCCCTTGATATAGGAAGCTTAATGATGCAGAGAAGTTTGAACAAGCTTTTTGCAATTAGCTGTATTGGATCAATAACATAAATGTGGACACCTATATGGAAACACATGGGTGAGGAAATAAATTACTTCAGGTTAGAGTTGCCACAACAGAAAGCTAAGGATTCATACAATTCTTAACAAATGTAATGGAAAACATTTCTTTATACCTTTGAGGTTCACAATGTATACTAACTTCTGTTCTGTTAAACAGATTACTTCCTTGTGCTGTTGTCATGGTTCAGGAAAGGTAGTCCCCAGTTTTGTTCTCCCACTGAAACTCTCCAAAACCATGCTGCTGCTTGCTCACTCCCTGTCCCTCTCTGTTACTGCTCCATGGGTGGCCAGAGAGGAGAACTGGAGGCACAAAAGGCAAAGATCACAGTCTGCAATAAGAAGAATTTACTAGAAACAGCAATGATATAAGAAAACAAACAGTGAATTATAGAATAATTATTTGTTCACTAATACATGCAGTAGGTAGGTAGGAGGACCATGTTATTCTGGCAAGCATTATCATAGTGGCTTTGAACATTTCCTCATTACATCTTGCACTCTGCTCTTCTGACTGGACTCTCAAGGAGTTTAATTTCACTCTTAATTTCCAGCCTTTTCTTAACCCTAGATCCTACTGCTGGTTTCAGATTTTCACTTACTAAACACCCACCAGCTCTCCTAACTCCCCATTAAGGCTGTCCTTTTCAGATGCCTTTTCTGATTTTTTCTCATTAGATACTTGCTGATTCCTCCCATATTCCATACTTGAGATTTTCTTGCTCCCACTGGTTAAAGGTTATTTACTTATTCCTTTTGGTGACTACTAAAGTGGACTTCTCTGAGGGTAGGAAGGGAGGATGCAGAGAAACAGCCATCTATGTGGTAGTGGTCCCTTCCTGACCATTCCTTCTGTAGCTGGGGCTGTAGAAGTTCCTGAGGAAAGCTCGGTCGGTCTCTGAAAAAAGGTTTCTGAGAATATATAGCATATTTAAGGCAGACATGATGAGGGCTCCATTTGCTGTAAACACAGATGATGTTTACATTGCTTTTCCCAAAGAATGCAAATCCACTCAAGGTGATTAGGTGCTATGTCTGCTGTAAAAGTGTATCTGTGGTATGATCCATGAAAAAGAGGGCAGCAATTTTCCAGCCCAAACACAGATATCTAGTACCACTTGAGGTACTCTAGGTTATATGAAAAATCCTCAGAGGGCTGGCAAACACAGCCAATAGCAGATCCACATCCTTTTGCAGAACAAACTGGTTATAAACAAAGCATGCAAAGAATCATCATGGCACTACATTTAGGCAATTGAACTGGCTAAAGTGCTCCCTAATGATCCCTGACCTGACAACTACCGTTTGCACAGTTAAGTAGAACCTGCTGTAATCATTAAGAATAAATTTTATTTTGATAATTTTTACTTTTATTGCATCTGTTATCTGTCTAGTTGTTTGCCTCTTGCAATAAATATTATCCCAAATATTTGTGCTATTCTGTAGTGATTCTGGCTTTTTTATACAATTTAGGTTTCCAGGTAAATTTCCTGCTATATTGATAAAATCCTTATAAATAAAATAACCCAACAAGACTTAAGAGATTCTTGCATGCAGCTTCATTAATTTCGTAAGTTTTCTGTAGTGACACTGTTATTGGTTACACAGTTACAGGTGTGTTGACTATATAAAGTCACACTAGAGCTACAAATATGAAGGAATTAAGATCTTAAAACTGTGGTTCCATATAAGTTTCTCGCTTAGTGATAGCTTAAAAAACTGCTGTCCTGTGTCAGCACAAGTACCGATATGGGAATTCATGCAGTTGAAAAATGCTGCTACAAATAGAGGTGTTATTTTGCAGCTAGTCTAGTTACTGTTTCTCCAGTATCACTTAGTGCATGAAACAAATGTTCCCACATTTTTGTCTCCTTTTCTGTCTCTTCTTAATGGATTAAAAAAAAAAAAAANGATTTCCCAATCTCCTTTTCATGTGCTGGAGGCTGCAATGAGTCTGATTTGCTAAAAATCTGTAAAGTTTTATACCAATTATTTAACTGTTTCATCCTTTTGATCATATTGAATATGGAAATAAAAATTTTATCTACATTAATGATTGATCAATGAAATAATACACTCCTAAAAATATTGTGAGATCCATGTAAGTAAGTAGACACTGTAGGAAGTTTTGATCACAAAAAAAAGACATATTTCGAGAGGGGTCCCTCACTAGTCTACTTTCTTTTTTCCCCCCATTTTATTATTGATTTGCATTTCTTTTTACTGTAGATCTCTCATAGTTCCTTGGCTTTTTTTGAACTATCCTTTTTCCATTGTATCTTTGCAACTCTGCCATTTGTGTCTCTCCTTCATTCCCCTCACCGTTAACTTCCCACATGCAAACTGTTCTCTGCAGGACTTAGTTTTCCTAATATAAAAATTACGGTCAAGATAATGAAAGAAGGAGGTCTGGCTTTAAGGGGGAAAAAATGGCTAGGCAACATACCATAGTTCAGGGCAGAGATTTCAGTTGTTATCATCTTTATATGACTATTTTTCATACATGAGAACTGGTAAGCACAAGATAAAGGTGAAAATGTAGGCAGAGGGAAGCTACTCACTGTGATCACTCAACACTTCATTTAAAAATATCACTTTTAAAAAAAGTTGTTAAACCTATTAAGAATCCGGGAAGTGAAGTTCCAGCCCTGTGAAGTCTTTTGTTAACCTTTTCTTATTGAGGGCAAATAACATATTTAGGAATCTTTACCTAGTACTTTGGCCTCATGAATGAGATTCTTAAGAGAATTTGATTGGCTCTTGCCATTGGAAAACTTGTGTCCAACTAATCACCAGCTTTAGGGAGCCATGGTAATAAGAAATTATTGGAACTATTTTTAAGATAGTGCTCCTGGGAATACTCTCTCCAGGCAACAATTATGTTCAGAGTTAGTAGTAGTGCCAAATTACAAGACAGTCTAAATTATTAACATATTTTCAGATTCCCATTTCATCCTATGTGACTGACGAAACAGTAATTGTTATTGCACTATGTGAATAGAATATGCATGTAGAACTGGGCAACACTATAGGAGTGATGATGGTACTCACACACGGTGGGAATAGAACCTTCTTGATTCTTGGGAGCACTGCTGTGTAGTTTAAGTAGCTACTTGTTTAGTTAAGGTTTTTGGAAGTTCTAAATCTGTGTTTCTGCTTATAGCAAATTACTTCAGTTAAAAAAACAGTATTTCAAAGAGAAAAATGTATCCAAACTATTAAGCACTGTCTTTCAGTGCATATAACACCCTGAGGAAAATGCTATACTCTGGGTCATCTTTCCAAATTCTGTCTTCCTGCATTACTCTGATTCAAGGCAAATAGAAATTTTACAGATAAGAGGCAAAAATGCCCAGGAATACTGATGCATTCAAGTTTGGAAAATAAAATAAAATTGCAAAGTATTCTGGATTCTTTTTGAAAATAATCCAATGAATTTGCTGCCAAATATGTCTTCCTTTAAATGCAATTGTTTTCATTTTCCTGTGTGCAAGGTACCTTAGAGCATTTCTCCTCTTTGAAGTTTTAAAGGACTTACACCAAAGCTTCACCTGGAAACCAGGAACCCACTCGAAATAGACAAGGTTCAGACTTGTAGCACATATCAATGAGAGCAAGTGTAACTATATATCCCTGATTTCATTCATTAATTTATCACTGATTTAATTCATTAAACAATTATCTCAGTTTGCAATCCAGACTGCCATTTGTGACCTATACCTGTATTTTCTTAATTCTCTTATGCCTAAATAAGAGGTTCATTGAGACTTATTTATTGAGAGTTCATTCTGCTTATGACACTTGTGAAGAATGGGCACCTTATGGGAGAAGCAGAAACAGGGAAAACATCTAGTTACATTTCTCCAGTATACTGGCTGAGTACATAGCTGAGACCACCTGAACCCTATCCACACTTTATTGATTTAATAATTCTTTCTCCCCACGGTCCCTGTTGGGTTTTGTTACTGTTGTTGTTTGTTTGTGTTGTGTGTGTGTGGTTTGTTTTTATTTCATTGGTTTATCTTGTTTCATGACTTACTTGGTTGGATTTGGTTTGCCTTTTGAACCTTTATGCAATTTTAGCATTTTAAATATCCTTTTTTCTGACTGTGGCTACTTATTAGGTGACAGATACCTTGTTTGTTAGAAATCTTCACTCCCACACTCCTTTTCTGTGTTGTTCCATTGCAAACATAATGAACATGTGCTTAAAAAATCCATTGCATTTTTCAGGACTCAGCATGAGATATATACTGTGAAAAGATCAGAGTGCTGTGGGAATAGATAATAGAATGACTGCTCAGGTTCAAGCTGCTTTTCAGATTGTGCTTTATCCAATTCCACACAGTTGCCATAGGCTTAGGCACAGGCACTTAGACGCCATGGTGTGAGTCTGGGTACCTATCTGGAACACGGGATCATCTGCAACCTGGCATACACAGAGATTTTCAACCTATATTAAAGTATTTTACCTGCTTTTGAGACTAGCACAATACAACTAGAATAAAATCAACCTTTGGACAAAATAAAGGACTATTTTAGCTCTTATTAGTAGTCTGTATTCCCATTTCCTCCAGACAGAAAAAAACTTTCACGTAGTCTTTCCTGTTCACTACCAATATGTCAGATAACAAGATGAAATTCATCCAGCTTGTATTCAGAATTAGTGATAAATGTGATTTAAGTCCTTTGGGATCCCATGGAGAGAAAGAGCACAAGTATATTTTCCCAGATGTATTCAAAGGGATCATAAACAACAGGTTAATTTGCAGAATACTGGACTTAAGAATTCAAAGGCACTATTTATCCCAAGATCTAGCTTCAAAAGAAGGTAAGTGAGGTATAAGGAAAAAATCAAGGATGTATAGAAAAGTTGCTTTTCTACTTGTCTATTAAAAATGCTTAAGATGAGTTCTATGGAGAAAAACATGTTCTTGAAGTTATATAGAACCTTTTTTTTTTAAGCGCAGAATTCTCAGGGGATGAATAATAGGAGTATTTGAGGGCAGAAAGTCCTAGAAATAGATTGGTTCATCTAATCAAAGTATGAATGGATTATTCCCAACAAGCTAAAAGTATCACAGCTTGTATGTACTGGAAATACATTTACTAGGGGTTGGGGGGGAAGAAAAGAAAAATAAAGAAAATGTCAGACAGTTTAGTTAGTATTAGTTAAGTTAGTTAGCTTTCTTTACTCCCTTCCTTTTTTGTAGTGTCACTGACAATATATTTTTTAAGAAAAAACCCCACCATTCTTATTTAAAGAAACAATCCATTTGCTCTAGATGGGAAGAAAAATTTGCTTTTATTTTGAAGAATTTTAGTCCTGCCAGTCAAAGAAATATCAAAATGGGCTGGAAGTGTCTGCTGGCATGTCAGTAACAGTGAAGTGACAGTACAGACACCTGCAGCCTATCTGTATGAGCAAGGAAAGGCTACTGCAACAAAATCTCCTGAGGAATTTCTGAAAGAAAGCTCCATTCCAGAGAGAACTAAGAACAAATGCTGGTTAAAAAAGTACAGAACAACAAGAAAAGAACTCCTTGACAGACTACAATAGTTAATAATCCTGCAATAATACAGCAAACATGAAAAAAAATAAATGCAAAGAGCAACTTTCCAGGTTTAGATTTCTGAATAATGTCACAACCAACCATCACAGAAAGAGGACAAGAATATATCTTTCTGCCACTTGAGGTATTTTCATTTATACTAACAGTGTGCTATTGAGGTTGCCCAAATGCCTTGCACACACTGTGCTGCTAAGCAAGGGAACCGTTGAATGACTCTTCACATTGTTAGCAGCCAGCAGCCCTACAAATACAGGACAAAAATAAGTTAAATAACTCATGGCCTTTGCAAGTATTATAAACCAAGAAATAAGGGACTGTTGTGCAGTGTGCTGACTGGAATGTTTTCTGGCTCTAGTGCCAGCATTTGAGGGTATGTGTGGGACTGAGCTGTAGTTTTGAGTATTGGACTGGTTTATGTCAAAATTCAATTTGTGGAAATCCTATGCCCATTGTGAACCATTATGACTTAATGACGGATATTTGGCAAGCCTGTGGCATGCTATTTTTTCAGAAAGCAAAGAGTTGGAGTTAAAAAATAAAACCAATAAACCTTTATGCAAAGGCTATTTATGCTGGCCTGAGTTCCATTATGCTACTTCTCCCATCTTCTATTCTGCTGCTGCAAAATATATCAGAACAAACTTTGTCACACAACAGCTGCTGAAAGGGCATTTTCTCTGTCCAAATAAACTTGATGTTTCATTTAAGGAATTTAAACTAAAGCACTAAACCTTATAGAGTAATAAAGGGTGTATATGAAGTTGGTTTAGATCAACAAACACTGTGTCCTTAAGCTTGTAATACACATGCTAGATTACAAGCAATGAGTAGAAACACATAACCTCGTCATGGGTCAGTTGTCAGCTTGCCTACTTACTGACATATGTACAGGAAAAGCTGCTATGTTTGTACAGAGCAATTATCATACTTGCCGCCTTCTTGCATATATGTCTCACCTGTACAGAGGGAATGCACCCCACCCTGCAACCCGAAAATGCAAAGCAGGAGAGCTGAGTTCAGTGTAGCTCAAACAGAAAAATATTAGTCATATCAAATTAATTTGTTTTAGTCATGTTGGGAGTTGCTCCCATGGGGCAATTGAAGCAAACCACTTGTGATCTGCCAGGTGTGGCTATGCAAAGCATTCCTGTGGTTGTGATTTTCACTGCCTTGATACAGTTATGAAGGACAGACACAAGAGCTGAGGACGTGTCTGTGAGGTCAGCTTAGGCAAGTAGGAATTACACTGGTAATCAAATCCAGCATTGCAAATCAGCTTTTAAAATATTTTTTTATTTGAAAATAAATCCTGTGTGCACACACAGCACTATGGGAGAGCAGAAAGGGCAATTTCCAGAGAAGCTGACCAAGTAGACAGTTCAATGTAGTTGAGTGGGTTTCAAAATAATTATACACAAACTGATTGAGCTGAATTGAAACTGATTGAAATGGCAATAACTTTTGTTTTACTTGTCTACCTCATAGTTATGTATGCAAAACTGTTCATGAGTAATTGTTTATAGTAAATGTTATAGAGGTCTTCATTCTGTAAGATTATTATTTGTATGTACTTTTCTCACTTCCCTCCTCATTTCCCCTGTAAACCATCATCATTCTGACTGTAGTACTCACAAGTTGGAATCAAAATTCTTTCTAATACCAGTAGCAATTTTCTTCCTATGACTCCATAATTTTGTAGGCTATTATTTAACTTGTGTTCACCCAACACATGACAATAAAGAAAGACTGGATTTGGGAGGAATGACACTCTTTCTTAACTTCTGAAAAATACATTTTGCTGACTGCAAAAGGCTGGTGTTTTTCGGTGAGGCCAATCAGATGACTTGAAGGCTGTAGCTCATCTGTAAGATATAAGCATCGACCTGGCTAATAGTTTTCTGGAAAAAATTGGAGCAGGTGTTTGGAAAGCAGATTACTCTAAAAGCAAAATATCTTTCATTGTGAATGGCTTGGCAATGAGCAGCTGCAGATGTAACAAGAGTGGGCATTACAGGTCTGAAGACACGCCTCTTCCTAAGCTTGAATAGCCCAGCACAGAGTCACCTTTCATGCAGGAGAGGGGAGTCCAAAACTGAGACTCATCCCTCCCTGCTGTTAAGATTGGACCATTTGTAAAGCCAGTGGTGAGATGCTTCACTGCATGAGCCAGGCTTACTGTGCTGAAGAAAATCACATCTCCTGGATAAATACTGCAGCTCAGGTGACTCAAAGACACTCTGAATGCTGGAAATATGGGGCTATAATTCAGCACATAATTCTGGTCAGCACACAGTACATTGCAGTCCAATAAATGTTATATGGCACTCAATATTTATGCCTGTATGTACAGGGAAAGACAGGGAACATGAGGTTTTTGCTGCAAACATGGGATCTTTGAATAATCATATCTTCCAGATAAGTCCTGTAACTTCAATAAGAAGTGAGGTGGTTTTGGATGCCTGTCCGCTTAATGTAGGAGGTGAACAATTCATATTTGCAGAATGAATTGCATGAACACACACACACACACATATATATATATATATACATATGTATGTATTTACTGTATTTTCTATGATCAAAGACTCACAAGCCCATTATGTAGTCAAAGCCACACACATTTGGAAAATGAATTCTAAAAGTAAAGAAGTCAATGCTTTCCTTAAACATAAATACTTCTGTCACATGAAGTAGGATGAAGCCATATTTGACTGAAGTTAGGGTGGGGCCTAATAGAGGAGTTTCTAAGATCACTTAAGGAGTAAAACTCACCTGTGCTCTTAATCAGTTTGGTCACTGACAATGTAGGTAAGATATGAAGTGCAACTAGTCAGGTGAGTTCACAACAGTTCAGCATATATAAAGAAGAAGCGGACCTTTCTGATTTTGGCTCATAAAAGAAAACTGACATTTCTTAAATTACCTTCACTTTTGCAGTTAATAATTTCAAGCTCTCCAGAGACCCTCTGATGCTCCCAGATTTTCACATCATCCAGTCAGGGAATAAAAGTGACACATGAAGGAACAGACATCATTAGTCAGCACTGTTCATGTGTTATTTTTCTACGTATTTAGAATGGTAAATAGCCCCACTGTCTATAATCAACATATGTGTTAAAAACTTCACAAATATGTCCTTATCAAGTAAGTCAAATAAACAAAACCTAGATTTACTTGCAAAAAAAAGGCTACACTCATATATTGGTGAAACAATTTTTTGATTAGGTAAACTGGGTTCACAAATGTGGATAGATGGTTTATCCCTCTATGCAGGTGTGAGTCATCTCTTTTGTTTTTGTTGCTGGGGTTTTTGTTGGTTGGTTTGGTTTTTTGTTTGTTTCTTATGTAGAAGCCAAACACATTAAAGTTCGCTCAAGACAAGCTGAATGTTGCAGATTTAAGTCAAAACAGTGGATTCTGCTAGTTTTGTAATACAATTATAATATCTTGTGTGAAACTTGAGAATTAGATCCCAGCATGGATATAAATTAAAAACTATTCTCTACAACCTATTTGAAGCAAGCTTGTTACACTTCTCACAAATGTTGCTGTATTTTTTTTTTTTAACATAGTAAACCTGTATCTCTTGTACCAGTGTGATTGCTGTATTTCTGCTTTCCAGTCTTGCCTAACCTCTCACTTAGAAGGGCAATATAAGTATTTTTTCTTACTTTTCTTTGCAGTTTAGGGATATAAATCAGATTTATTTTTTTCTTTCCAGATTAAGAACATAATCAGAATTCATTGCAGCTAGCGGTTATAAGCCAAGAAGAAGAAAAGATAGATGCTGCTTTCTTTTTTTAAACTACAATTATTAATCTTGAGCTGATAGTAGCATGCTTTGTGACATTTCGTTCACCATCTGCACTATAATTATCTTCCCTCCTACAGCAGTTTCCCCCCGCTTTTTTCTCTCCTTTCTCCTCCCATCACCATCTCCACTCCCATAATACAGAAAATATCTTCTACAGTTAGATTTTCAGGTTTTTCATTTGCCATTTCTTATAATAAGATTAGATTTCATAGTCTGCTCAAGGTAAGCCTACAGGTACATACTGATAAAGAAAGGTTCTACTAGAGGATGTGTATTTTGCTCTCTTCTTTCCCCTCTGATTGCAACAAGCAATCAAATTATTTGCATTGACACTACAAAATATTGAGTAATTTAACAGTGTAAGAAAAATGTACTTATTTTTTTGAAACACAAATACACTGTAATATATATATTCATTCTAAATAATAATCAAAATACTTAATTTTAAGTATTCTTAGTTAACCAGTCTTAAAATACCTTAAAGAAAAATTGAAAATTATAAAACCCCCAAAACCAAATAGCTCTAGAGTTCTATAAGGATTTTGTACATATCTCCTTGCCAGAGATCCTAAGATATAAATAATAAAGTAAATTGATGGCTGTCCAAAAGTTAAAACATAATTAAACCATTAGCCAAATGCGTTTTCAACACTGACAATCTTGTGGCATCCACCACTTCTCTAAGAAACCTGTTCCAGAGTTCTCAGTAAGGAAATGCTTCTTTATGTCCAGTCTAAGTCTCCCCTCACACATCTTTGAACCACTCCTACATATCCTGTCACTAGATATCAGGGAGAAGAGCAACAATAATTAAAATAAAATCATAACAACAAGATGATAGTATATGTCTACAAGTACTACGTTAGATTGCTCCAGGATTCTTTTATTCCCTTTATTTTTTTATTCTGTTTTCTTTCCATTTTGATAACCATGAACCTCAGCTGTAAATACATTTTCCCTTCTGGTTTGTTTGTTTGTTTTAGGGAGGGTTATTTGTCTGTTTTCCTGATTTGATTGGGTGTGTGCAACTTTTTTGCATTTCTGAGAAAAGATTTTAGAGTAAAAAAACCCATGCATTTCTAACAATTGGGCTAATGGTTGTGGCTACTAGTCTTAGATCAAGCATATATTTCTGAGAGATCACAGTCAATAGAGGAGAAAAGGTTGTTAAAGTGTGAGTCATCTGACCTATTTTAGACATTTCCTTTCGGATGAGATAAACTTGCCCTGTAAGTGTCTGTCTCTTTCTACTCACAATAACAAAGCTTGAGAACATATACTTTGGTAGAAGCCTTTACCGTAAGAAATTGGCCATGTTTAAATAAGGACACATTTAATCCCATTGTAGAAATCTGACTATTTTTGAGACTTGTCTTTACGGCCTCTGCACCTCAACAAGGATATCAGAGTAAGTGCTACTAAGAAAGATGTGAGGGTTCTTTGACAGGGATATGTACAGAAATATTAAATGCAAATTATCCTGACTTTTTAATACTTTTTATATTAATATAATATTTTAAAATTGTCTATATATCCCCTTGAGATTTTTAAATATCTACTGAAATATCTTTAATTATATATTTTAATGAATATATACTGAAACTCTATAAACATGTAGTTCATAAATTAATAACTGTATAGTTTCAGTTCAATAACAAAAATCAGTTATGTACATCTTCATGAAATGTAGAAGACAGTGATAAACATTTCAATCTTTTCTTATGCTAGTCAGTTGATAACATTTCTTTTGTTATGATAATTGGATTGATGCCTAATTGTGATATGTATAATTTATGTTACTTTAGTTTTAGTAATCAGTTCCTAATCCTCTCATTCTATTTTTTGCAATTCAAATAACTATTGAGTTACGTAACAGTTACCTGAATCAATGCTTGCAAATTACTCTGGGAACTGACCTCATTGTTTGGCAATTGATTAAATGTTTTTATCAGTTTCTGTATCTCAGCTTCTCCTTTTTCTCTGACTATGACTTTCTGTTGCTTCTTTCATAAGTTCTCAGATGATGATTTTATATTGATGATATTTATTAATGTTTTGCATAGTAATAAATGCCCAGCACTCACAAGCCATAGTCAAGACTTCCTCTCGCTTTTATCTTGTTTGCTTTTTCATATAGATTCAGTTACTGCTTTTCTGCTTCTTGCTCCCTCACATTGAAAGATATAGACATTTCAAGGCTGAAAGTGCTTGTGAAACCCTAAGGGTATATCTATATCAGAGAAATAACATTTGTTTATCTCCTTTTTATATTACTGAATATTTGAAGTTCATTAGAAATTATAGTGTTAATTATGCCACATAAAGTAGTTTACCCTTCATTTCTCGTTGTAAAAGGTATCATTAACCAAATAGGTGACAGAAATTTTGCCTGTTTGTTGGCCAAACATTTAGTTTTCCCAGAAGACTGTAGCAGGTATTTCCAAATGCAGAACATTGGCTAGACAGAGATTGCCCAGGATGCTGACATTCCACTACACTCAGTACCTGCATGAGCTGGATTGAAGCTGTTGGAGATTAATCTTCATGTGCAGCAGTTGCACTTCTGGGAACAGTGTAACTAAGTTGTTTGGTACACAAAATACCTGTCTATTATCATTGAAATCAGGAAGCTGATCATATCAGTAAAGTTAATAGGATATCAAATCTCTCCAGGAAAAGAGTCCTGGTTATCTGTGTTGATATGGACTATACCTCAGCTCAGGAGTTTTACTATGATTATGGATTTACAGTGACTGTGGAGTTGCAGTGTCTGTAAATTCATCAAAATTTTTGTTCATACCCGTGTTGATGCAATTCACCAGAATTAATCACGCAATGTGTCCCTCTTTGAAAATATTTCATACTGCTGTGCCTCCCCAGTAAGAGTAATTGATACATTGGAGAACAGTGTAAACTGTCTGACTTTTGGCAAGGAGGTTGGAATCTCCCTCTACCTGTGTTGAAATATATATAATGTAAACTTAGAAGTCTGGGCTCTTCAGCACAAGAAAGACATATTTGAAGCTTAACCTGTCACAATTTTCTATTTCCAGTGTGCCTATTAGTAAAGTGTGTTAGTCCATAACCTGTTTATTGTGAGTACTTCAGGGACACTAGCAGTCACTGGCAGCTGATAACAAACTCAACTAAGTGGGGAGGTCCGGGAAAGGCTCTCTCTTTCTAAATTGTAATAAAGGATTCAGTTCCAATTCACTGTTCGTGCATGTCCCTGACAAGTTAGGCAAACTACCCTCCAGTATATCGGACAGGCACATGAGGGGGCACAAGGGCCTCAGCTTTCCTGGGACATTGACAGACAAATCAAATATAAGGGGTTCGAGGAACAGTCCCCTTTTATGTGACACAACATTAGCAAGGTTGACAAGTAGAAGGGAGGGTGTCAAGAAGATGGAACCAGGCTCTTCTTAGTGTTGCTAAGCAATAGGACAAGACGCAATGGGCACAGAAGGTTCTACTTGAAAATGAGGAAGAACCTCTTTACTGTGTAGGTGACCACACACTAGAACAGATTACCCAGAGAGGTTGTGGAGTCTCTCTCACTGGAGATATTCAAGAAAAATCTGGATGCAATGCTGTGCAAAGTGCTCTAGGATGACCCTCCGTGGGCAGCGAGATTGGACCAGATGGCCCACTGTGGTCTTATCCAACCTCACCCATTCTGTGATTCTGTGAAATATATATTTCTTTAAAAGACAACATTAATAAATTTCTGCAACTGCAATTATACATGAAACTCACAAGCACTAGCATCTTTAAACCCAAGAAAATAAATTGGTACATGTATTGAAAATGCTTGCAGAAGCGACAAGAGATCTAGGCGGATCAAAAAACCTGGGCCACTGTTAAGGCCACAGTGAGTTTTCATTCTACCAGCAATATGGAATGCACTGACAAGCCCTATTGATCTACATCAGTATCCACGTATAACACTGTGCATTATTATTGTTTGTCAGAACCTTGGATCCTAACATTAATAAATATATCCAGACAAGAAGTGTTTTTCTAGAAACTAAGTCTCAGAAATAGGCACAGGTGCATAGCTGAGCAACAAAAAAGCTTCCATATCAGTAATCAACAATTAATAACAGGTCTCTGAAAACCAAGGAATATAATTTTCAAATTTCTTATTGCTAACAAGGATTACATCCCATGGGTTACATAGTTTGGCTGGAAGATGCTTATAAAGTTCAGTTAACCTAGGAACACCAGTAAAGATCCTTCAGGATATAAAATATACACTTGATCAATCTTTGTTTTGTTTCTGTGTTGTTGTTTTTTGGTTTTGTTCTGTTTGTTTGGTTTCTTCCCTGAAGTAGATAGAATTATTGATATGAAGCAATATTTCAATTAACCAATACATTAATTTCTCTGAACCAATTAAGCTATTTTGAGATAAAGCAAATAAGTGGGTTTAAACACACAGTTTATTTATTCTTGAAATAAAACATGACATTATAAAGAAACAAGCGAGTGTTATTAAAAACTTTCATCTGTAAGATAATCAGTGCTTAACTGGCTGTGGAGCAGCAGTGTAATCCATATTGCAATCTGTTACTGAACATGTTGCTATTAAAAAAAAAAAAAAAGCCAGTAAAATATGAAATGTTATAGAGAGCTGCAATTATGAAAGTTAAATTGGAGTCATGCTATTCTAAAGATTAATGTTTTAAATGGATTTAATTCTAAGGGACTGCATATGGCACAGCAAATATCTGTGATCTGCAAAAGGCTGCAATGTAAACATTTAAATAAGTGGTTAAGTGAACAGTTGCACCCATGTGAACACTTTTTCCCTCTGTTTTTATTTCAGGGATGAACTCTGTGTATTGCTTGACATATAATCAATGAGAAATTCCTGAAGCAGAGTTTTCTGCACTGTGGAACTTTTGATTTTCCCTTGCCTGTTCACACAAACAACATTAATGCCTTTCCTCCTCTTATCTTTCTGTGGTTTGTTTGCAATTAGCCAGCACACTTAAAAATATTAAAGGTAGCACACAGTTAATAAAACAGACAGCATAAATGAAAATAACATATGATCACTTAAACCTTATTTTAATTTGGTCTTTGGATATATCTCGACATATAAAACATGAGTTATTTTGATCTGAAGTATATTGAAGGAAAATTTTTCTAAAGAAAGCCAAGTAAACTCAAGTCATTAGATTTTTGTTTTATTCTTTAACTTATGATGGATATTTTGTCAAATCATTCATTAATTTTATACTTTGGCAGACTGAGAGAGCACAGTTACTTGAAAAATTTTCTTCATAGGGAATACAGAAATGGTATATTGATAACATTTTTTTTTGCTTATTAGCAGTGCTAGTTATTTATTGGTGCTAAGAAAACAGACACATGGGAAAAAATATTTCTAGGAACCATAATGTATAGGGTTTTTTTTTCTGAATGAGCAGACTGATGGTTTCAATGTGGAAAATGTATAGACAGACACAGTTATTTCTCAACTATCTGCCCCAATTTTCAGCTACCTGGCCCAGTTACCGAGTGCAGTCTAGACATGATTGCACACCACTTGATGAGGACAAGATACCCAAGCACTGCTCAGGATCTTAAGGTTGCTTTTTCAGCTTGTTTTCTACTACTTTATTATTGTCATCTTTACTAGATTATTGAAAGGCAGCTTGCAATTTGACAACAAAAGTTGTAATCATGTTTTGACTGTGAGGCAGATTTACCCTCCACTATTATGTCCGGTGTGCTGTGCTCAGCCACAATGACCAAGCCGTACACAATGTAGCGGACAATATTTTGACTGTGACCAAACAAAGTGGATTGTTTTTACAGCTTAGGCTTCCTCCCTTCTTTCTTTTTCCCCCCCCCTCCTTTGAATTGTCTCAACGCACAGTGAAGCTGCTATCACATGATGGGAACTTCTGCAGTTTGATTATGTGGCAGACCTGCAGTGAAATACTGTAGGTGAGTTACTGAAATCCAAGAAAGTCCTGCTCAACTCTTGGTGAAAAGCTAGGCAATGCTTATATATATATATGTCAGAACACCAACATGTTCTCTTTCAAGGTTGCTAGCAAACTCTGTCTATGTCCTGGATTATCGTAATACAAGAATGGATTAGAAAACTTGAAACATGGTGGGAACCTCTGTCTAAAGCATGACTTCTCATAACTTTTTTTCTATATTGAGTTTTACCTTAAGTAACAGAAAGACTTGTGGTTTTTCTAAATTAATTTCTCTGCTTAACATTTTGTCTTGTCTCTTCACACTGGATTTCCCCCAATGCTTCCCTTAATGTTATTACCAGAGGTAAAAGGATAAGTTAAGGGTTATGAGGTAAGTCTGCACCTTCTCTTATAGCAGGAAAAAAAAAATTACAGGCTAACAGTAGATTCTTCTGAAATATTAGATGCTTAATATCTGATGATGAATTATCCACACAATATAATAGCTTCATTATTTGAGGCACTTAAATATGAAAGGATTGGAGTGTAGCATCCAGATGATTATTTTAATCCCCTGGATCACAGGAAGACCAACTGCTTTGCTTCAGATATTAACAGAATAAAGGAAGAAACTGAAAGCTCAATTTCCAAAACCCAAACTAATCCCCCAAACACTGAAATGTTCTATCTTCATGTGCAAGAGCTTAGTATAAGTAGATTGCATCAATGGGCAAATAAGGACTGAAATATTTTTTGAAGATCCTGTAAGGTAAAACCTGTCTGTGGGTTGACATGTGGGCTCCTAGGAGTGCAGGAGCCTTCTCTCAGGTATCTGGCTCATGAACTCAACAGGAATTAGGTGCAACGTAGAAGCTGTGTAATAGCAAATAAAAATGAAGCAAACATACAAACAAATAAATAAAATTTAAAAAAAAAATTAAAAACCTGGAACAAGAGGATACAAAGCCAAAATGGAGCTGTGTATTGAATTAGACACTGACTCTTTCTCTGCTATCTGCACACAGAAACCAGAATTTTCTGCTATTTGTATCACTTATTTCCAAGTAAGTTTTGTAGATACAACCATGTAGGAGCCTAAGTCCATCATATGTTAGTTGCTCTACAAATAAAAGGCAATGATTGTACATTTTCAATTTTTCAATAATTTTAAAATTACGCCAGAAAGATAACGTATGACTTCATGAACATTTCACGCAGCTGCGTAAATCTTGAAAACAGTTTCAGAATTCAATCTGTGGTGCTGCAGAATTCAAAACCTCTCTTTCATAAACCGTATGAGTCTTGTTACTGTGTCAGAAAATATATAAATGGCCACTTAGACTAAAAGTTTTACATTTGTATTAAGGGGATTTTTAAAATATTTTTAAAAACTTAGTCCACTGCATGATTTGAGAAATTAAAATTCAGATTTCAAAGGTCACTCAGTTTCAGCAATGCTAACAAATTTCACAATTAGTTTTCTGGTTTGGATTGCCTTTGATGTGCACAAACCTTTCTTAAGCCTTAAACTATACTCATCTCTGACAGTCTTTAGATAAAGTTCTTGAGTTGCTGGTTTTTGATAGCTCTGATTGTCATAAATATCTCTTTCTCTAATCTTTTTAATTTTCAACTGCTGACATTGCAAGCAATTCCTGTGTCATTGCTGTAATTCTATCCCTTATATTCTAATTAACTGTCAGGTGTAAAAAGGTTGACATTTGGATTCACATGATGGTTGAATTTGTTGATTAAATTTCAGCTGTTCAGTTACTCAGAAATGCTTTTGATTTTTCAGTCCAGTTTGGAGCCAAACCATTGTGAAGAGATTGTTTGTTCATCATAGCATTCTAGACTAACAGAAGTATTTTACTGTTTTGGAAACTCATGTAAAACAATAAAAGCACAATCTGGACATCATTCTGCTATTTACTTACTGAAAATACCTGTCTTTTCACTCAAAATCAGTGAGTGAAATACAGTCGTATCATTTTAGCTGCTTTCGCTGAACATTTATCCAAAATTGGCTTGCTGCTATGGCACAAAAAAGTGAACAGTCTTAGAAACTGTTCTTACTTGAGGCAGATGGTAGTAGTATCAAAGCCCAGAAGACCTCCAACTGCTGTCATGATTAAATAACCTCTGAGCCAAACACGTGTTTAAGAGTTTGAAAGATGTGCACATTTAGCACAATGTGATGGAGAGAGTGAGAAAGTGAATTATGGGAAAGAAACTCATTGAACCCCTGAACATTATGTTAACACAGCTTTGACTGAAAGTGCTAACTGTTTCCAATGAGGTATGCAGGGGACTAATCCAATGAGATAAGCTAAAGTAAAGAAACTGATTTCTATTCCCTTCCAGATGGGAAAAGACCAAATATTGGTTTTGTTATTCTGAAAAGGGCTTTGCAGCAGATGAACATTTCAATTCTAAAGGGTCAAAGATGCTACTGAGTGAAATGCTGCTGTTCATAGCAAGATCTTAGGTTTCTTTGCTACCATATTTTCATGACTAACTCAGCTTTCATTAGGTTTTCCTCAGTTTTGCTCTGCTTCAAATGAACTGGACTGGATATTAGAGTGCATAACACTAGAATGTTAGAAATATATAGTTTCTTATTCCATGAAATAAGTCTCTCTAGGGAGATATTCATAGCACCTGATTTACACATCAGGTGTGATCTACAAAAGAATTCCAGTTTCACCTCTGTGTACTATCTTAGTCTTTAAAGGAGCAATGTTTTATTGCCATTGAAGGAAAAAGTAGGAAGTATGCAGAGAAAACTCTCCAGTGTATTTACCTGTAGGAAAAAGGGAAGGAGCAAGAAAAAGCTTTCTTTTTCTTTCCCTTTTAAGTCTCCAAATGCACTTTATATTTGATAGACTTTCTGCGGTCAAGGCTAGGTGAGCTCTCTGGGCTTTCTGCAAAAGTAGTTTTGGAAAACTTGCAAAGTGCTCATATGTTCTTTTATTTTTTTTAAAAAATCATTGTCATTCCATACAAAGTTTATAGCAGATAAAAATAGATGATTATATACCTCTCTGATTAATATTGTTCTGCTACATACAATTTATATTTCATACACTGGGAACACAAGGATTATAAATTCATAATGATTACTGGTTCTTCTGAACACTACTGTGGTTGCAGAAAGCACTTTATTATCTACTATTTTAATGTTTGGAGACCTTCACCCTTCCAGTAGAGCAAAACTAAAGTAACACAAAACCTTCTCTTTAAACTGAAGTGCTTTCTGTTGAAATGTTCATAAATAGAACTAAAAAAATATCACCATCAGCAAACACCATTTATTCAAGCCATAATATTTTCTGATTCTTACATCCTCCTATAGTTGGAACAACGATTACTAAAATATTTCTTAACTTCAGGTGTAGCATTTCTATTTTCAATAATTATTTCCTTAGGAGTTTTTCACTGCATTCAAAGTGTCGCATTACTGAATTACCTCTGATTCTTCACAAATGTCTTCAATAGTAGTGGTATAAATTTGTGAATTTGAGACAGATAAATTAGTATTTTCATTTAATAATTTTAAATTATTATGTTGCTTTGCCTTTAAATAAAAAGTATCTTTCTTAATAGCGAATATATTGCTAAATTACTCTTGCTTTTTCTTTAAATTAACAGAATTTGTGAAGAATGGCTTGAGTTTTCTTTAAAAGTTTCCATGACTTTTCTTTTTGACCAAACAAAATCAAATGACCAAATGTATTAATTTTCAATAATAGTGTTGAGATCATAACTGCAATTTTGCTACTGGATGTTAACTTGATACAAGTTTGGAGATATATAAAAACAGGTATGCTGCAAGGCTACCTTTAATTAGTCTTATTTCTCTTATCTTTCTTTCACTTTTCTAATCCTACCACTTCCCAAAGTTCCTTAAATTCAGTGAAAATACCTTATGCTTTTTTATGCACTTATATTTAAAGGTCTTATTTCTGAGGCACAATTTGTAAGGCTAATATCCCATATTGTTTTCCTGATATGAAAGTATTTCCTGGTAGCACAGCATCCTTACACTCTTTCCATCTGCTTGCTGATCCATGTGTCTGCTAACATCACCTCTGCTATATGGATGCAATCACTCTTTTGCTCTCTTAAACAGAAATCCAGTCCTACATTACAGAAGACACAAGGTGACAACTAGAGCATGTAAAACTGGCTGAATTTATTGTTATGTATTCTGCATCAAGCTCTGAGACAGATATACATAAACCTCAGTCTCCCACTCATATTCAAATGATGAAATTACAATATACTTACAAAACTAGGAAAGAAAACTAAACTAGGAAAGTAAAAGTCCATTTTAGTTACATCCGCAAGTTATTTGGCAGCTTACCTCTACAGGTCTTCAAGCTCCCCTGCTAAAAAAGTGTGCCTCATGTGAAAACATTATTTATTATTTACTTTTTACAGTATCTGATTGAAATATCATTCTTTCAAAAGGAGTGAAATGGCACCTAAGACATCATAATGAGAACAGTTACTTCTAATGGAAATAATTGACATATGCAAAGGAATATTCTGCAAAAATGGAATTCTTGAGTTTAAACATTCCTAACACTCCAAGTTTCATTTCTAGCATGTAGCCCGTAGAGCTTAAGTCAGTGGTAAACACTCAGGGTCTCTCTAAAAAAGGCCATTACTGATTTTCCATGTAGTTAAAAGAAATTCTGATTTAAAAGAAAAAAAAAAGCAATCAAAAAAAAGTAAGCCTATTAGCATATTTGTTCAGATGGTCTCAAACTGTCTCTTATAACATTAGAATGGTTTGTGGGTTTTTTTGGGTGTTTGGATTTTTTTTTTTTTTTTTTTTTTTTTTTTTTTTTTTTTTTTTGTNNNNGGGTTTTTTGTTTTTTTTTTTTTTTTTTTTTTTTTTTGTGTGTGTGTGTGTTTTATTTCCCAACAGGATAGGAAAATTTGAACCTCAAAAGGTTAACACTTAGACTTTGGTCCAAATAACATGCATCAAGATTTCTGTGTAAAATTCTTGTTTCATTGTAAGCTGAAAATATCAGGTCAGGTTCTTTGGTATTTGTAACATCTGTGTTATTGTCAGGGACACTCAATAAAAACAAGACAAATTAAATTGAAGCATGAATTTAAAATTGAATGGTTATCTGCACTAAATCTTTGTGTGGATACTGATTTAAGATTAAAGTGGTTTTAATGTATCTTTATTAATTCCCTGAGTTTCCAAATAAGGGGTTAACACTGTTAAACTAACCAGGTTTGCCATTCTGATTGACTTTCCTGAGTGTTCAGGAAAGAGAATTGCTCATTTACGGAGCAGGAGTTGTTCCTTTATGGTATTTAATTTCTTTAGGGTCTGGAAAACAAAAGTCATAAAACACAGGCAAGAATTTGTTTACTTTGAATGACTGAATTTTATTTTAGTTAAGAATGGTCACAGATTAGGGAAGATCTTACTCTGCAGGAGTTTACCCACGCATTATTTTTACTTTGTATATCTGTTCATAAGTATACACCTATCCCTATGGGCTCTGTCAGTCATGACTTGAATTCAATAGGCAGAAAGATGAACAACAGCAGAACAATTCTCACTTTCCAGGCAGAGAGATTTAAGAGTAAATTATTCAGTCAACAAAACATCTGAGGAAACACAAATGAAAATCATATACTGATATCATTCTCAACAGATCCTGTCAGTCTACATCTGGAATCTAGTTAACAGCTAAATTTTGCTTATTTTAAGGGTTAGTGAAAAGGTTGTGTTAAAAAACCTTTTACCTTTGATTCCAAGTGGAGGAAGCAATGAAATTGTGATTTTAATTGTATTTACTTCCAGTACACAAACAAAATATGAACCTTATTATATTTTTAAAGATAAAAACAGGGGAGCTTCCAAACTTCAGCTGAGGTCTATCTCTTTTTTGCAGATCTTTGTAAACCAAATCACTTATTTGCACACTGTGTTGTCAGCTATTAAGATGCCACCTTAAGTATTCTGTGACATAAGATGAAATTTATTTTCAAATTTTAACTGTGTTTCTGTTCTGTCTTTTTTTTTTTCCTTCTTCTTTTTTTTTTTCCCCATATACTACATCCAGGCAAATATAACATTCTGCTATAGTTTTGGTTTATCTCCTTAGAAACATGATATTTTGTACTACAGAAGTATAGAGAGAACTGCAATGCAAATAAAAAATTTTGGGGCATCAGAAGTCCTTTAAAGTTAACTGTTCTTTGATCAGGCCTAAATTTTAAATGTATTTTACTTGCAAAGGGAAATAACATTACATTGTATTAAGAGATTGAAATCAAACAATGTGAAAATGGTTTGTTCCTGCCAGGCACTGCCTACACACAGCTAGTCAGTTAGCTTAAGCAAAGAAGACAGGTACTTCTGAACTGGCAAATGATGGCTGCACATTGACAAAAAAAAAAAAAAANAAAAAAAATGGGTGAAAAAAAAAAAAAAAAAAAAAAAAAAAAAAAAAGGTAAAATAAAACCTAGTCTAAAATATTACCAGTAAGGATGGCCCTTTATAGTCTGTGTCTTTTATCAAATGCTTCCTTTATAACCTCCTCTCAGTTGCATATATCCTGTAAAGTTCATGATTTTTTATTAGAAACTTTACAAAATTTTTCAACAATCCCATTGGAAATAATGGTTATCACATTGTATTAATTTTGCTCCTAGTGCATGAGGTCTAAGTAATTTTGTAGCTAATTTCTGTCATCATTAGACTTCCCACAGAAATAATCTCCAGTCATCAGATTTACTGGAGAGACAGGGATGAAGGGAGCAAGAAGGCAGAAAATTATGAATAATTTGACAGAGCAAGTCCAACATATAGTTGAGAAACCTTTGGTTTTACTGATTTTTTTTTTCTTTCGTTTCATCTTCTTACCTTTCACCTTAGTTTTACGAGGCTGAGGACAAATGCTAATGAGTCTATAATTGTCCTAAATCCCAGAAGATTATTTTGGGGAATTTTTATTTCAAATGCATGAGTTTTATTATTTTTGCAGGTAATGAGCAGATCAGTTAAACTAAATAATTTCCTGCTGCTGCTAAGCATATGAACTCAAATGCAAACTTATTTTACTCCTACATACACCTACTTCAAAATTATTTGTAAAAAGGTTGAGATTTAAAAACACAGTGGAGGAGGAGGAGTGTATGGAGGAGGAAATTTAGTTATGCTCAGTAATGATTTTTCAAAACTAATTATTTTAATAAATCTTGAGGGTTGCTTTTGTTATATGTGCATGTGTTTTTCTTGGGGAAGATTTCTGCATATCTCATCTTTCATTCCTCCAACTAATGCTGACACTGCAGAATGGATAGAAGTATCCCCACTCGTTATAATGCAAAATTAACTTTGGATACTTTTTATAACCTTGCCATTACGTAATACTGCCTCCCATCTAATTTAAATTTAGGATGCTCCAGAAAGAAAAGATACTTTCACAAAATTGTCTCCAGGACTCAGCTTCTTTAAGGATCTGAAAAGTGTGGGAATGGCCAAAAACTAACACATCTTAATTTAAATTACTTCAATCATAACGCCTTACAAAACGGGGATTAACGGTGGTCTCAAACAAAAATTTGTCTACCCTAATGGTTTAGAATGATGTAAACTCACTTGAAACTATCCTAAACTCAGACCTTTCTCCATATTTCTATAGCATCATGTAGTCCTTGTGAAATATTTTGGTGTATTATTTCCCAGGCGTGGCTATACACGTAATGAAGGGGGAAGCTTTCTGTGAATGAGTTTGTACTTGGTACTTTTCTGTCCACTGAAATTCCAGTCACAAGCCCTGAGTACTTTCAAAGCTGTCCTGCTCAGTTTGGAATGGTCATAGCAGCATGAAGAAACTGGGAAAATAGCATGAGAGGTTTTGGTTGCTTCAGGGCTTCTGGGATGGAGGTCAAGGGAAAGTTAATACATCCAGCACACTCACAGCCACAAACTATCAGGCTTCCTGCTGTGGAAGCAAAAACATGTATAGTCAGTTTCCAGTGATGTGGATTCTCATTGCTATCCCTTTCTAGCAGCTACTATAAAGTGACATTTTTCAGCTAGAAAAGGTGGCATGAGGTAGAAGGATACACTATTTTTGCAAGCACACAACAATCACACAGAATTTCTGTGTGGAGAAGCAGATCCATCTAACTAAAAAACTTGCACAGATCTTCCAATACCAGTGTTAGGGAAATCAACAATAAAGGAAGGGATAGCCATCACAGGGTGCAGACACAAGCCCAGATTGTTACTAAGCCATAGCTAATCAATTTGCTACTGGCAAGACACCTACAGGGATAGGGCTACCGGAGGCTTATGTTGCCATACTGTCTGAGATATGCCTGCTAAGGCATGAGTTTTTAAAATCTGAGATGTGCTTGAACGAGAAGATGACTCCTGGTTCTGTTCTCTGTTTTTGAAGCTTAGATGGCGCACATGGCATCTGCACTCCTAAGCAAAGAGGAAACATGCTACCCTCCAGGCACAGCGTTCTCTGCTTTAACAGGACCTGCCCAACCACAGTCGAAGGTTTGCAGCAAACAGGGAAGAAATGCTTCAATTCTCCAATTGCATCTTTGAATGCCCTTGAGTTGTTTCATTTTTTTTTTTTAATTGCATGAAATTTTGTAGTAGTTTGTCCTAATGTATCATTATTGCCCAGACTGTGCACTATTTTATCTTTGTATTTTTTTAGTAAGGTCTCTTAACAGGCCACAGTTTCTTATCAGAACTGGACAGTAAACACCTTCTTACAGCTCAGTTATTAAGTTGTAGACATTTATAAATAAAGCATAGATAACAAATAGAAAAATTGCTAACAAACTAAAAGAAATTATTAAACAAATAAAACTGAAAAAGAAAAACTAGCTATACATAAGGGAATTGAAAGAAAGCAACTTTGTGGAAAGAGCAATCTTGACACTTCCTACCACTTCCAAAATCAATTAAATATGTAGATTTAGAGATATGAACGGGGTGTATTTTGAACAGCATTGTAAGGGCATCTCTTAAGACATAGGGCAGTAATATCTAATGAGTCTTTTCCCATTCCTTTCTTTTCCTCCCAGTCTCCTTCCTGTAGGTATTTGTGCTGTGACATAAAAAGTCACATTAGAAAGATATTCCTTGTTTACTTGAGTAAACATGGAGTGAGATAATAGTGTAGGGAATCTCACTTTTTCTAACTCTACTGTTGCTTCATATTCATACTGTTGCTTATGTACTTTTGTGAATTTCTTCATCTGTCAGCCAGCAAATTCATGATGCTGAAAATGTCAATGGTATGGTGTTAGTTACAGAAGTCTGCATGCTTTAACCAGGTGAATCTGATAAGCTGCCTAGTCAAAGATGTATTTGAGGGTTCTGAGCACCTCATTAAGCTGAATCCTTAGACCACAGGTGAAAACCCAGTTTATTTTACTGAAAGACAGCATGCATATGATTTTATTTTCACATATTTTGACACTTATCAGTTTCAGTCTGAACCTGTATTTCTGCCAAGTCCACAGAATTTGTATTTGATATCTTAACCACTGAACTCCTAAACCTGTGCAGTCCTGCAGAAGCTCTTCCTATGACTACATCATTTGACAGAGGGCAACAGATCAAATCTTTTTCTACATCAGTCACATGAGAATTCTGTGGGTTGGGGCACTATTTTCTTGCCACTCTACTCCCTATTTGTAGGCAGAAAACACACTATAATATCTCTATAGCATGTCCCACACTTGCCTTTTGAGAATATTATAAACCAGGGAGTGATTCCTATATGATTTCTTCCCACTCCTGGTTAAAATATATATATTTTAAAAAGCCACAGATAAGTATATCAGCTTTGGAGAACTGAAGTAAAGGCTGCAGGCATGTGAAGCAATTGAGCAAAGACAAGATAGGCACAAATAAATAATGAAACCTTACAGTTAACTTGACGTGCAAGCTCATCTCTAGAGTATGCCAAATTTACTCAGATATTTCCAAGCCTGGGGCATATGGCAGACTGGCAACCTTGCAGTTGTAGTTTGAAGGGGCTTGAGCACCTGGAGATTATGTGGTATCAGGAGAGAAATCATGTTGAATGTCTTTCCTGCCTCAATGAATTTCATAAATTAAAAATGTGTGCCTTGGGCTTACTCTTCTCAGACTGTAAAAAATAAACGTTCCAAGTTTGTTAATTTTAGGTTATTACTTTGCATTCCTTTGGATGCATGTCTTCATTCTACCCCTTGACTTCATTAAAAATATTTGGTATAGCTGTATTTGTCTAGTGATTATAATCACAACAGAATACCAGTAGTGCTTAAGGTGCAATAGTAGCAACAAAAAAAAGGACAAGGGAAGAATTTTAAGGAATGTGAGTCTTTCTGATATGCAAATGAACTTCACAAACAATTGCCTGTTGTAAAATGTATGAATGACTAACAGGAAAACACGGCTGAAGTTGATACTCAATGATAGAAAGGTTTCTAAAATAGGTTTCTTTATGCTATGCATTCCATTATGTATTTTAAAACAACACAAGCCAAGTGTAGCTGTCTTGGAGACAAGAGGAAAGGAAGATTTTCGTCTTGGGACTCTAACTGAGCACATTCTTAAATAAGAAGTATAAGTCTTGAAAGTTAATGCTAAGATCAAAAACTTCCAGTGTCGATACATTAAAGAGCACCTTGATTCAACACCATTATATTCTTTCCCATGCATGAGAGAGACACAAAGTGTTATGTAATTCCTAGCATTCCCTTTGCAGGAAGGGATCTTTACTTCTTTCACTCCTCTGTGACAAAGAGAGTTTTCAGTCTCACTACCTAAAATAGCAGGGCAAGGGAGGGGAGAGGAGTTTGAGGGGCGGGCTGGTTGGTAGTATTTTTTTCTTTCATTCTTGTGACACACATAGCTACAAGATATCAAGTGTGTTACAAACATGACACAAGTAATTTTATGAAAAAAAAAAAAAAGATGCAAGAAAGTTGAAGCATATATCATGTTCTGCTATGCAGCACTCAAATCTTATATTAAGTATGAACTACAAAACTACTGATATGACTGATTCTGTTGGAGCACAGCAGCCTTGTAGCTTGGGAAGAAAGGAACTAAGCAGCGTATAAAAAATTAATTTTCCATGAGAAAGACAACAAGCAATGGGTGACTGGTTATCTGGTAGCTGTCATAGACTGCTGGAGTTCAACAGCTCCCAGGTGAGTGGCAAGCACTACTGAATCACAGCATTCATTCATTCACAAATAAGATACAAATAGAAAAGGCCTGACTGATCTTCAGTAAGCTTCAGTTGGAAGAAAATGGAAATTTGTAGGGAAATTTTTCTTTCTTTTAATTCTAGCTTTAATCTTTGAAGGAATTTTTCAAATTTACTCTTTTCTATAGATTTAGAATTGTCATCTATTAAAAAGACTTAGCTCTTGCATACGTATGCATATTCTGATGTCAAGCATAAAGAAATGCACATACTTTTTCTATAGTTTAGGAATTTTCTAAAATCCTTGTTTGTTTTTTTTTTTTTTCTCTTTACTTTTCAATATATATAAATCTATATTAACATTATAAAAATTAAAAAGCTGCAAATCATTTGCTTATTAATACTGCAGGTTTGAGATGAAAAGAACAAGGTCTTCTCTTTCTCCTTTAATACGAGTGAGACAATACATAGCATGAAGATGTTTGCTAAACCTGAATTTCTCTTGTTTTTCAATTATTTTATTAAATAAAAGGTACATAAATACATACATTTAATAAATGTTAGTCAAAGGGTCTATATATTAATAAGACTGTCCTCTCAATCTCATCTTATGGACAGGTCAAAATATCTGACTCTGTAAGATCGATTGAGAAAATACAGACTAAGTTTCCTTCTGCCAGGACTACCTTGCTCCTGTCCCGTTATTCTCTCTGCTGATCTGTTTTTCACAGTAATGTACTGTGCATATAAATTTCATCTGGAAGTACTGTGCAACTGACTACTGCATGTACAGTAGGTCTAAGCAAATCCTCAAGTACTGAAATTAATTCCAAGTGTATTGTACAGGTGCAGTGGTATTGGCAAGTTTGGTGGTTAATTTTCTTCACAGTGGCTGATATGAGACCGTGCCTTGGATTTGAACACTGTGATGATAATAGAGATATTTTTGTTACTGCTGAGCATGTCTTACAAAGAGCCAAGGCCTTTTCAGCTTTTTGTACTGCTATGCTGGCAAGGAATTTGGGGATGCACAGAAGGCTGGGATGAGACACAGCCAGGACAGGTGACCCCAACTAACAAATGGTATATTCCATACCATATGGCTTCATGTTCAGTATATAAAGTGGGGGGAAGAAGGAAAAGTGCAACGGCTGAGAGGGACTCCAGGTGCTGAGAGTTAGCCTGTTACCTGGAGGGGATGTGATCCCCCCATTATCCCCCACCACATGGTCTCCGGGGACCCCGAAAAGAGCCACACAGAGACCACAGGAGAGGAATGAGAGAGAGAGCTTATTGATCATGGGTAGGGATATATATAGGTTTCGGGGGTCTCAAAATACCACCAATAAAAAGCCAGAGGGGATTTGGACTATTACTAATAGAAATTCAGGGATAACAAGCGATAGAAAAAGTGAATAAGGACCAATAGGAAAACTCCTTGAAGATTCTTCCAGGACACTGCATGCATTCCTGAGTGGTGAGATAACGGTTATCTGGGGGATTTTGGGAAGGGGACAATGACTGAGCAAAAAAGAACAAGAGAATCCATTTTGTAACATTTATTCATACAACTGTAAAGACTTCTTTTTTTAAGGCATTTGCGCTAGCTTCTTTATCCTCTTCACAAGTGCATTTCTGACAGGACTTTTTCCATTCTAGCTATTGCAGATCTATTGCCACAGAAAAGGAGGGACGTTTGGAGTGATGGTGTTTGTCTTCCCAAGTCACTGTTATATATGATGGGGGCCTGCTTTCCTGGAGATGGCTGAGCACCTGCCTGTCCATGGGAAGCAGTGAGTTGACTCCTTGTTTTGCTTTGCTTGCATGTGTGGCTTTTGCTTTCCCTATTAAACTGTTTTTATCTCAACCCATGAGTTTTCCAGCTTTTACCCTTCCATTTCTCTCCCCATTCCCATTGGTGAGGGAGTGAGTGAGCAGCTGTGTGTGTCTTGGCTGCTGGCTGGGGTTAAACCATGACAGCAGTCAGACTCCTGGTCAGATTAAACATGCAGTAGGTCCAGCTGGTCTGTTGCAAGATCAGATGGCCAGGAAAGAAAAACCCCAAACCAAGAATATAAAATGTATGTAGGCTTTGTGTTAATGACATTTCTGGACAAGAAAATTGGGAAAAGCTCATGCAAGATTTAATTGCTTGGTCTATTTTGTTTGCTACTCTAGGTGTGCTCAGACACTAGTGCTTCCAAAAAAAAAAGGCCTAGAAATCAGAGGATTTTTTGCTGGGGGAAACCAAAACATACACTAGACAATATGCAAAAAAAAAGTACTCTTTTAGTAACTATTAGAATCTCAAAGTCCAAAATCTAATTGAAACAGAAAACCAAATTAAACATTTAGCATGGCACAAAAGTAAACTGGGGAAAAAAAAACCTTTGGAGATCTTGTTAAGCCCTTCTTTTTCATATCATTTTACATCAAGGACTCATAATTTCTTTCCAGTGTAATAAGGATTATTTTCATATTAATGCAGACCATTATGACTGTAGCACTTTTACTAAGAGGCTCACATTAAAGCTATTTAGAACTATCCATTACATGTTTCAAAGGTTCATGTTACAAATAATATAGACAGAAAGTGAAAAAATAAATTAATTTGTTTTAATCTCTGAATCCAGTAAAATGTCAACCAACTAGACAAGAAAAAAGACAGTGAAAACACCAACTAAACTGAAATAGTGTCAGTTGTTCTATTATGAATCTTATTATGAATACTGTGGGCTTTAATTCACTATTAATTTAAGATTAATTTTAAATCAAAGAATCAAAAAGGAACAACTCAGTTTAGGGCTCTTTAAAAAAGACAGTACATTTTTTTCTAATTATGAACCACCCAACCCTAGTTTAAACCAATATCAAGTGAAGATTATTTGATAAATCATGCTGTCTTCAAGTAAAATTATACAATTTACCACATTGTTAGATTTTTAAAAGATCCTTTGGACTTATATTTCATAAAATCATTGAATTCTTAAGTTTCAAAAAGACCTCTAAGGTCATTAAGTTCAACTGTTAGCCTAGCATCACTATATTCACTAATAAATCATATCCCTGAGTGCCACATCCACACATTTTTTTAACAATTCCAGGGATAGCAACTTTACTATTTTGTGGAGCAGCTTGTTCCAATGCTTAACCCCCGTTTCTGTGAAGACTTTTTTCCTAATATTAAGTATTTCATATTATTGAAAGAGTAGTGTCTCCTATTAGAAAATGCAGCTTTACACCTCTCATCTATGCAAAATACAGATAAATACATTGGCAGCATCATCTAAAGTCTTGTTTGAAGCAAGCATATACCATGATGACAGCAGTCGTCAGACTCCAGTGCAAATTCCTGCAGTGGAAAATACCAAACTGCTACTTACAATTACTCTGATCCCATGGAAGAATTCACTGCACTTATGCAAACTGTGAACATGTCTTACTTTTACAGTTTGACCTATGAGAATCAGGATGGATTAAATAAAATGAATGCAGGGACACATTCACCCCACTGAAGAACACTGCCTGCTGTTCTATGTGAAGACAGTGCATCTTGACAGGTATCAGTTAGCAGCATCTAATTAATTTGCTTGTAGTATACAGTATGCAAAAGTATATAGTATATCCATGCATACAGGACATTTTAATTTATATACATTTTATTTTCGTAAAGGTGACTCTTTTTATGAAATCTATTATTTGTTCAGTCTCCCTTGTGGACTCATTCTATGCACCCTTGACTGGATTTCTCATTTATTTCAGCTTTCTCATAATTTTAGATTAAAAAAAAAAAAAATCCTCCATGCAAAACAAGCCAAATGCTGTTTCTTTATTTGTGTTATGAAAAGTTTCTGTTTAAACAGTACTGATGTAAGCTGTATGCATTAACATTCTTCACAAGTCTGATAAACACAGAGTATAATTAAAATGCAATTTATGGTTGTTACTAGAAGATGCAAATATTTGCTTAGTTCACTATTATTGTTTAATCTGATATCAAAAGTGGCAATGGCATACAGCTAATCAGAAGAGAAAAACATGTGAATAACAGGACTTGCCTTGAATAAATAATTTGGTTTTCCCTCTTTATATCTACCAAACAAATGCCTTAATAAAACCAATTAATTTCTTAGTACAGAAAGACTCTTTAGAAAAACAAAAAGAAGAAATATTTACTTAAAATATAAGCTGTAACATCATATGCATGCCAATATTGATTTTATGCAACCAGTTCAATAGTTTTATGAGAAAATAATGTACATAACATACCTAATTTATTTTTACAGATAAATATTGACNAAATTATTTTATTATTAAAATTTATTTAAATGTCAAACACTTATAATGATAATTTTCGTTTTCCAGGTGTAAATATTGCTCTTTTTCACTGCTTTGATATGCAACTTTGGGTAATACCATAAACACTATGACTTAATCCATAAGACTTTATATGATCAAGTTGTCCTCACTATTTTGATATATAGGTAACTTCCCAAGACAACTTGGAGAGACCAAAAGAGCTTTTAAAATGAAATTGTTAAACATGTGTGTGATGGAAAGGTTTAAGTTATGTTAATAATAATAACTTAATTATTAATTAATAATCTAGCAGCTGATTTGAACAATACTTTGTACTTTCAAAATTAAACAACCATACTTCTTTAAAGTTTATTTTTCATGTAAACATTTGCATGTGCTTCAAAGAAAACACTTCATGTTTAAAGGCTGAGACACTTTACTGAAGCTAGCATTTTTCAGAAATTATAATTTATTTTCATATTTTGAGCAAATTTGAATATTGCTTATAGAAAAAAATAAAAAAATAATTCAAGTCAGAATGGAGTTTAAAATCTCATAAATTCAACAAATACCATTAATATCTCCATTGGAAAGCTGTGGAAGTCAGTGTAGTTGTCCTAGACATGAAATTTCTTCTTCTGTAGCACATGAATTTAATCACAACTTAAAATCCGAAAAATAAAAAAATCAAATGAAGGTAGAAATTGTGCAAAATGAAAAGCAAAAAAAATCAAAAATAGATAGTTCACTATCTTCTTTTATACATATTACTGTGGAATTGCCTTGTGGATAGATATGCTGAGAAACTGTATCATTGTTCATCAAGCTTTAGTTCATTTACTAAAAAGCAAGACAACATGCTGCAAACTGAAAGCAATTACTGTTTCTTCATCTCATTGAACTGAGCTCTTTAGTAACAGTATAACATGAGCCATTAAATGAACTAATTAAGACCTGGTTGCCTTTTAGTATGTTGCGCACTATTTAATATTGGTAGAAATTAAGTTATGTCTTTCATTAGGAATAAAATGGAGTCAAGAACTTTTAGTATTCTCAATGTCTACAGCAACTGAGAAATGCCATGACATTCAGATGACAGACATTTGTCTTGCATTTACTTGTAGCTGTCTCTTGTGAAATTAGGAGTTGGTCGATTTTAAATCTCAATGGTAAAAACCACTATACACAATTTTACTTCACATGTAGAATACTACCTATGTGCTAGGAGAACTAACAATTTAATTCTATAAAATAAAAATCAAGTAGTTTTGCTGATCTTTCAAACACTCCAATAGATCTACTTGTTTAGACAGATGAGAAATTCAGTAAAAATTATGATTTCTGTGAAAGTTATAGCTTTTCAAAATTTCCCTTTGGATTTATTTCTTTAGAACTCCAGTTCCACAATGATCAAATTATTTCATCTGCCTGATTTTTTTCTTTTTAATTAATTTTTNTTCTGTTTAAACAGTACTGATGTAAGCTGTATGCATTAACATTCTTCACAAGTCTGATAAACACAGAGTATAATTAAAATGCAATTTATGGTTGTTACTAGAAGATGCAAATATTTGCTTAGTTCACTATTATTGTTTAATCTGATATCAAAAGTGGCAATGGCATACAGCTAATCAGAAGAGAAAAACATGTGAATAATAGGACTTGCCTTGAATAAATAATTTGGTTTTCCCTCTTTATATCTACCAAACAAATGCCTTAATAAAACCAATTAATTTCTTAGTACAGAAAGACTCTTTAGAAAAACAAAAAGAAGAAATATTTACTTAAAATATAAGCTGTAACATCATATGCATGCCAATATTGATTTTATGCAACCAGTTCAATAGTTTTATGAGAAAATAATGTACATAACATACCTAATTTATTTTTACAGATAAATATTGACACTCAGATTTGAAAACAGTTACTGACATAGATAATTAATGCTAAATAAACTCTTAAAATAACTTGCAAAAGGGCACTGCTGCTTTAGTAGCCTTACTTGCAATGGAAAAGCACAGTCAGATAGATTTCAACTTAATTTGCCATGACATGAAGCAGAATAAATCTACTGAAATCAGCATGGAATACCACTCTAAAACAACATCAACTCAAGTGAGGACAGTAAAACTAAATCTATGAAAGAGAAACACTCAGTGAAAGGTTTAAACAGAACTCATCCTTACATTTTTCAAATGCATAACAAATTTTTTTAATGATTTACATGAAACCTGAGACCATTTTGAGCCGTTTTCATCTGCTTAGTATACTACTTTTTAAGCATTAGCCTTCTTCATTTTATACTATTTTAGCTCTGTCTATATTTTTCTTGAAAAAAATAACCTAGGATTTAAAATTCCCTAAATGTTATAGTTTTTAAAAATTATTTTATTATTAAAATTT
>VXBX01001569.1:49981-88964 GCA_013400415.1 Scytalopus superciliaris
AGACAATTCTCTCCTGGCATCTTTATCCCAATCTCTTCTTTGCAGAAGATAAACACAATAACAATCAAATCATAGATATTTGAAATAGAATCATAAAATTATAGACAATGCTGAGTTGCAAGGGAACCTATTAAGATCATCAAAGTCCACCCCTAAGCCCTAAGCAGGACCACCCCAAGAATTACCCGTGTCTGACAGCATTGTCCAAACATCACTTCAACTCAGACAGGCTTGGTGCAGTGACCACTGCTCTGGGGGTCCTGTTCCAATGTTCAGCTACTCTCTGGCTGAAAAACTTCTTCCTGATACCTAACCTAAACCTCCCCTGAATCTGCTCCTGTCATTTTCTTGAGTTCTATCACTGGTCATGAGAGTAAAGAGATCAGTACTTGTCCCTTCTCTTTCCCTTATAACTGTGTTGAAGACTGCAGTGAGATCTCCCCTCAGTCTCCTCTTCTCCAGGCCAAACAAACCAAATTCTCCAGACCCTTTACCATTCTTCACTGCCCTCCTTTGGATGCTTTCTAAGAGAATAATATCTTTCTTATGTTGTGGTTCCAAAAACTGCACACAATATTCAAGGTGAGGCTGCACCAGTGCAGAGCAGAGCAGGACAATCCCCTCCCTTGACTGGCTGGTGATATTTTGCCTGATGACCCCCAGGATATGGTTGGCCCTCCTGGCTGGCAGGGATATTATATATAATATAAGTAATAATTAAATTTGAATAATTTTGAAGTGGAGTCTACTATGCTGAGTTTGAAATTGTAAAGGCACTTATTTGGTTTATATTAAACCTGTTGTCTGTGATACAGTCATGTTTTAAAAAGTAATGCATTTCTTCTAGCAATAATTTGGGGTGGATTTGTTTTTACAGTTTTTCTGTATCGATCAGATCTTTTCAGAAAAGTATAAGGGAAAAGGCAAAGTCATTTACCATTATACTCAATGCTCTGCAAAATTTGGGTAGGGAGGTTTTATTTATTAAAGCTTCTTCAGTTAAAAGAAAAAAATCAGTTCACAAAAAACAGTCCTGTGGACACAAAAGAGACTATCATATGTCCCTCTTTATCTTCTTACTTAGATTTCAACTAATAATTCAAAATTCTCTGTATTTGAGGTTGACTTCAAGTAGGATTTTTTTATATAATGTTGCCATTTATTTAAGCAACAGCTTTTAAATATGATCTTGCATTGTCTTTGCATTATATGCAATGAGTCAGAAAGATTTTTTTTTTTCCCTAAAGATAGTATCAGTCCAGAACAGCTTTGACCTATCCCTGACTGTTGGAAGTGATCTCGCTCATGTGTCTGTGTGCTGAAACAGAAAGGTAAGCTCACAGGAAAAGCTGCCTGCTATATGTAAAAATTATATGGCTGCTGTAGAACATCCAAGTCTTCTAAAACATCATGAGTCCAAAAATTATGTTAAAAGGATCTGTGGGTATCTCTGCCAACCTGTGATTGCTATCATGGTTCCTAGTACCCATTTGCTGAGGCAGCTATTCATGGTTTTGGCATAGGTCTCTTCTGAAGCCTTCTGGCTTGTCTGTTTCCTTATCCTCATGCTCAGGTAGGTGATAGAAATGGCTTGTAATAGGAAGCATTTATCTATAAGAGAAGGTATTTCAGAAACTTAGCTAGGTGGGACAGAAATCCTACCACCTGGCCACATGAAGCTGGACTTGCACAGGACTCACTGGTGGTGTCTGTTTTTCTCACATTCTTCTGTCTACCCTTCTTGATCTCCTTTCTTAGTATTTTGAATAGCTAGGGGCCAAATGGGTTGGATTTTGCTAAGTCGTATGGCTTATCATGTGCTGAGCTATAGCTTTGCTGAATACTTTGTGTGGGTTGTGTTACCCTTTAAACTTTTGCCAAGATATCTTCTTTTCTAAAGTTTATCAGTAAAAATGTTCCTGAAAAAGAAGTGTGCAGCACCTTCTCTTTGTGGCACCTCAGTATTAAAGAACCAAGGGCTCTTCTAAAAATTTGGTGGGCAAATTTTTGGAGTCTTGTATATTTTAAAGTAAAACTCCCGGATGAGCTTTTTGCTCTGGTCCTGGAGTCTTACAATGACACAGATCTTGAGATGACCTCGAGGGCTTGTTAGATTCCAAGATTTATTAGAACTGTGGTTTCTCTCTATGGTGAGCAGTGTATTAGCCAACACAGATGCTGCAGTGAGGAAATACATTGCTGGTATACCTGCAGTGGTATGCAAGGGCTTTGATATCTTCATGTTGTTGAATCATGTGCCTGATGTGACCTCACAGATGTTGTACTGAAGAAACTGTGACTGCCATTGTTATAATCTTAAACTAAATATTATCGGAACTCACTATTTTCTGTAGCTTGTCTTGCTGCTGGAGAAAAAGGTTTCAGGTGGCTCAGGCCAGTTGGAAATATATACTAATAGAAGTGTGAAGCATCAATTAATCCATAGTATCTTATGTAACATAATAAATATATTTAAAAAAGAAGTCAAGAGAGACAGTAAGATACCTAACAGTAACTTAGCAAACTGTGCAACAACTGCAGGCAGCATGCATTCAATTTAACTTTAATTATGATAGTAGGAAAAAAATGAATGGAAAGCCTCAGAGAATTCCAGACTCATTGATTATTCATGTAATAGCTAAAAGAAACATCTATTAACAATAAATACTATAAAGTAATTACTATACAATATAGGACAAATAGTACAATAATCATTATTTATTGATTCATAATACTAGATCGATTCCAATAATTTAATATTAATGACAACTACACACAATGTTCCAGGTGAGGCTGCCCCAGTACAGAGCAGAGTGGGACAATCCCCTCCCTCAATTGGCTGGCGATGCTTTGCCTGATGCTCCCCAGGACACGGTTGGCCCTCCTGGCTGCCAGGGCACTGCTGACTCAGATTCAACTTGCCATTGACCAGGATCCCCAGGTCCCTTTCCATGGCACTGCTCTCCAGCATCTCATTCCCCAGTCTGTACAAACATCCAGGGTTGCTCCATCCCAGGTGCAGAATCTGGCACTTTCCTTTGTTGAACTTCATATGGCTGGTGATTGCCCAGTCCTCTAATTTGTAAAGATCTCTCTACAGGGCCTCTCTGTCTTTGAGGGAGTCAATCTCTCCTCTCAGTTTATTATTGCCAGTGAACTTACTTAATATAGCTTCGAGTCCAGCATCCAAGTTATTCATGAAGATGTTGAAGAGTACTGGGCCTAAAATGGAACTCTGAGGAACCCCAGTGGTGACTGACAAGATCTAATATAACGTTATTTACTATAACCTTTTGTACTTGATCCATGAGTCAATTACTCACCCATCACATGATGTGTTTTTTACAGCTGTTTGCTGGACATTTTGTCCAGAAAGATAGTGTCAGAGACAAGATCAAAAGCTTTACTGAAATCCAAAAATATTGCATCTCTCTTCTTTCTACCTATCCACAGAGGTAGCAGTCATCCAGTTCATAGGGATGGTCATTGAAAGAAGTCAATATCAGTACAATTGGCAATTTCCCACATATACAACTATTTTTAGTTATCAGACTTATTTTGAAAAAAGCATGAGATATTAAAATTTTTAGAAAGTGTACTTAATGATCACTTAACGAGGCAATAACCAAAAAGGAAAATTAATTAACCAATACAAGTTGCAAGTCCTTTCTTAGCGTATCTGTAGAAGACTTGTTACCAAATTCCTACCCATGGTAGTGATGAAAGAGACATTTTTCACATCTGGTCTATTTATGTTTGACCTTTTACTGTATTTTTGTCTTTCCCTCTAGTGTACTCAGTTTCATCACATGCTCCTTTCGCAGTGTGCAGCTCAACATTACCAGCATCCTGCAGATATGGACTGTACTTTAAGAAATAGTAGTGAAAAGTCTTAATGCTAACATATATCTTTATAGTTTTTAATTTTAATTTAATTTAATTTAAATTTAATTTCTAGAGGGATAATGCAGAAATCACTGGCTCTAGATACTATATTTAAAGTTCAGAAAATGGGAGGGTTTAACTGAGTCCAAATCATTGTTCCTCCACTTTCCTCCTAGATCACAGGGTTGTCTGTGATATACTGTAAACTATCTATGAAGCAACATCCATTTCTTCTGTCTTTATTTGAATTAAAATGAAAACAGAATAATGTCACAATTGGTGTCTGAACTACACTGGGAAAAGAAAGTGGAAGGGATGAATATTCAGTCTATCCAAAATAAGGGAAAAAGTCCAAGAAGCAATGGATGAAGGAGTGTTGTCTTTTCAAAGCAGTCACAGTAGCATGGGCAGATGCGTTGCTGAGTTTTCCTGCAAAGAACCACTGAGGTAACAAGATTTCACCGTCTGTGTTGGGTTTTTTTTTCTTTTTTTTTCTATAAGACTGGAATAGTTTAGCTATTCTCTTTAAAATCAAATCAGTTCTCTTTATCATGATATTATCACAGACCGTTCATGAAATATTGGGAACATTTATGCACGTTGACATGAAGGCTGTGATTTTCAAGGAATTCCCTCAGAGACAGAGATTTCAAAGAAGTTTAAAGAAGCTCACTGTCTGAGGTGCTTTGCAAGTTTTGGTNATCCCAGGTGCAGAATCTGGCACTTTCCTTTGTTGAACTTCATATGGCTGGTGATTGCCCAGTCCTTTAATTTGTAAAGATCTCTCTACAGGGCCTCTCTGTCTTTGAGGGAGTCAATCTCTCCTCTCAGTTTATTATTGCCAGTGAACTTACTTAATATAGCTTCGAGTCCAGCATCCAAGTTATTCATGAAGATGTTGAAGAGTACTGGGCCTAAAATGGAACTCTGAGGAACCCCAGTGGTGACTGACAAGATCTAATATAACGTTATTTACTATAACCTTTTGTACTTGATCCATGAGTCAATTACTCACCCATCACATGATGTGTTTTTTACAGCTGTTTGCTGGACATTTTGTCCAGAAAGATAGTGTCAGAGACAAGATCAAAAGCTTTACTGAAATCCAAAAATATTGCATCTCTCTTCTTTCTACCTATCCACAGAGGTAGCAGTCATCCAGTTCATAGGGATGGTCATTGAAAGAAGTCAATATCAGTACAATTGGCAATTTCCCACATATACAACTATTTTTAGTTATCAGACTTATTTTGAAAGAAGCATGAGATATTAAAATTTTTAGAAAGTGTACTTAATGATCACTTAACGAGGCAATAACCAAAAAGGAAAATTAATTAACCAATACAAGTTGCAAGTCCTTTCTTAGCGTATCTGTAGAAGACTTGTTACCAAATTCCTACCCATGGTAGTGATGAAAGAGACATTTTTCACATCTGGTCTATTTATGTTTGACCTTTTACTGTATTTTTGTCTTTCCCTCTAGTGTACTCAGTTTCATCACATGCTCCTTTCGCAGTGTGCAGCTCAACATTACCAGCATCCTGCAGATATGGACTGTACTTTAAGAAATAGTAGTGAAAAGTCTTAATGCTAACATATATCTTTATAGTTTTTAATTTTAATTTAATTTAATTTAAATTTAATTTCTAGAGGGATAATGCAGAAATCACTGGCTCTAGATACTATATTTAAAGTTCAGAAAATGGGAGGGTTTAACTGAGTCCAAATCATTGTTCCTCCACTTTCCTCCTAGATCACAGGGTTGTCTGTGATATACTGTAAACTATCTATGAAGCAACATCCATTTCTTCTGTCTTTATTTGAATTAAAATGAAAACAGAATAATGTCACAATTGGTGTCTGAACTACACTGGGAAAAGAAAGTGGAAGGGATGAATATTCAGTCTATCCAAAATAAGGGAAAAAGTCCAAGAAGCAATGGATGAAGGAGTGTTGTCTTTTCAAAGCAGTCACAGTAGCATGGGCAGATGCGTTGCTGAGTTTTCCTGCAAAGAACCACTGAGGTAACAAGATTTCACCGTCTGTGTTGGGTTTTTTTTTCTTTTTTTTTCTATAAGACTGGAATAGTTTAGCTATTCTCTTTAAAATCAAATCAGTTCTCTTTATCATGATATTATCACAGACCGTTCATGAAATATTGGGAACATTTATGCACGTTGACATGAAGGCTGTGATTTTCAAGGAATTCCCTCAGAGACAGAGATTTCAAAGAAGTTTAAAGAAGCTCACTGTCTGAGGTGCTTTGCAAGTTTTGGTGACCTTCATGTAAGCTGTAGAACTACCTAGGTTCTCTAGAACCACAAAGGATTTATGTCCTGTTCCTTTGACATAATTGGCAGCTTTCATTCATAATACAGATGAAAGTATGTTTTTGAATACAATTCTTACAGCTTTATTTTCTTAACACTTCAATAACCAACTGAATAACTTGAGTGTTTTAGCTCACTGAAATAAATTCATTTTAAATCACCAAGGGCAAAATATAGAGGTCAATTTTGGTCTTAAAAGTCACAGACAAGGCACAATAGGTGGTTGCCTTAAAGAGGTAAACTATTGTGCTGTTCATACATCATTGAGACGGATTGAATGTTATTAATGTCTTAAACATTGACAAAGTCATAGGAAGATTTTTGTCAAACTGCAAGGAAGCAACTGCCTGCTGTGACCACCAAAGCACTTCTAATGCCTCCTGACTGGAATTTGTACTGTGACTGGGAACTTGAGATAGCCCTATTTGTTTAATCATCTCTGGTCTGAGCAGAGATAAGCAAGGCTCAGAGAAGAATGTCTCTGTGTGAGAATTCTAGCTGAGCTCAGTGGGTAGCTGGGGAGGGTAGAAGAGTTTTGGGTGATGGTGAAATCTCTCCTCACCAAACCAAAAGAGTAACCCCCCACCACCCCGGGAAGACCATGTACATGCAGGACATTCTTGTGGAGGCAGTTGAGAAGGGGTTATAAACTATCAAAGATCCCTAAAGTGCTCCCCCCACCCCCCGACTCATTCCTGAAGGTATCTACCACCAGAGGACTGCACATGAGGCAACATATCCAGAGTTTGTTACAAGAGACTACAAAGCTTCACTGCTGGGCATCTCCTGAATGTATATTAATCCATTGGACTCTGTTTTTTTGGGAGACCCTCACCACCAAGAAGACTAGAAGAAAAAGAACGATGGGATGCTGTCAGGTTCTACAGAGTGGTGCTACATTTTCTATTTTGACCTCTATCTGTCACTCTCTTCCTTCTCCCCCACCTTTTCTTATCTCCTTCTGTCTCTCTGTCTCACATTTACTGTTAAATAAAACCCATAGTATTGACTATGGCATCTGGTCTTGTTTGCACCTTCATGTAGGCAGAGGCATTTCTAAAAATTTTAATAACCAGATCATAACAAACGTAAGTTGGGAGACTTGAAACTACAGTCTCAACTGTTTCTAACATTTTCTATATGTATATATTCTAAGCTATGAGGGGGCAGAGTTGATACACATAGAGTAAGAAAAAGATATTATTATATATTGTATCTATCAATGTTTTTTTCTCAGAAAGGAAGGTCAACCTAAATGATGAACATGAATACTACTTTTAATGTAAGATCATGTACTGGCTTTGGCTGGCTTTGGCTGGGATCCTTTACCACTAGGAATCAAATTTATAAAAGATTGTCAGAGTAAATTAACCCACTTATTTCCAGAGTTCTCGATGGTATTTCAAGAATCATTAGAGAGAGAGGGAAATTGGCTGTACAGATGAGTTCTGTAAGTCTCTGCCCAAGGTAATTTACCTTCTAGACAGTAAGTAACCAAGTCTTGAGGTAAAAATTGTGTTGTTAGAAAATTGAAAACCAGATTAACAAGTACAGTTAAAAAAAAAAAAANTTAAGATGGATAAAAAGAAGGAAAAAAAAAAAAAAAAAAGGAAGAAAAATAATTTAGGCATTAGTGCATTACAATACTGAAAAATTTTCTGTCATCTAACATGAAGTTGCCTATAGACCATCAGCCTCTACATTCACCTAGGCTTTACTTCTCTGGATGTCCAGTTTCTCTCCATCCTTCACAGTACTGAACACCTTTGTATCACCTTCATACCAGACATATTGTATGGGCATTCCTCCAAAAGCAAACTCCCTCAGTCTGACAAAGCCCCTGGACCAAAGACCTGAGGCCTAAGATGCCTCTTTTTCCAAGAGGTTTGCTCTGCTACCAAAAAAATTACGCTTTTTTTGTGAACACAGGAACAACCATATCACCACAGATGAAACACACAGAGTTTTTTCATTACCTTGACAACTGAGGAATTCTCAAAGCAGCACCTGGGCAGAGGCACAAAACCAGGATTCAGGCACCACACAGCTTAGTCCACCATAAAGATCATCAGAACCACTCTTTTGCCTATGTATCAGGAATTTCAGCAGACATAATCTACCGCTGTGCTTTGATTTTTTCAACAGCTGGGCAGGAATCTCAGGCATGTTCAATATGGTGCCTCTAAGCCTATCACAGGCCTACATTATCACAGATGTTCTATTTGTCAGTGCACAAGGCAAAACAACAATTAGTATGATATCTGTGTCAGCTGCAAGTCACTTGAGCATGTTTGAAGTCCTACTTCCCAATATTTCATTGTTTTCTCATATCTCACACAGATCTGCTTGCTTTTCTTTAAGAGTAATCAGGCAATAGGAAAAAAAAAAAAAGACATACTGCTCTCTCACCATCATCATCTTTCTGGGAGGTAGATTTTGTCTGTTCACCACTTTCTGATAACTGCTCTTTCCACTGTATCCATCTGCACTTTGAAAGAAAGGAAAAGAAAGGAAAAAAATCTTGTTCATCACAAGAAATGTTCTAAGACTGTGAATGCTGCATTGAAATGATTTTAAAAGATAGTGCATCTTTTCACTTAGTGCCATCAGTTGTCAAAAATATCAATTTCTGTAAATATGGTTAATTTTAAGCTCAGGATTTGCTTTCCAAACACAATGGGAGTTCACATTACTTCACAGCAACTAAGAACTGCCCAGTTCAGTTTTGTGTTGCAATGTCAGCTTGTCTCTAGTTGATCATTGTTTTTTAGAAAATGAAATCAGAACAGTCTTAGAAGGAGGAATTAAAAACAAGGCCTGATTTATAATTAATTAATTATAGTTAATTATAATATAATTAACCATAAAATGATTCAATGAAGATAAAAGATAAAGAACTGTAATAAATAGCAGTTCTTCTAGTCTGACTAAAAGGGGGAAATTGAAATTTATTCATTTATTTATTTTTATTAGTGGTATCTGCCTTTTTCTAAATTATATGAGATATCAGTTTGAAAGAACTTTGTAATGTCTTACACTATAGAGTGGGCTTTTCTTACTTTGCTTTAAACTTCCAAAGGTTTTTATGGAAGAAAAAGGAGAAGGAAAAAGGAAAGGAGGAAAAGGAAAAGTAAGAAAGGAAAGAAATAAAAAGAAGGGGAAAAAAAAGAAAAAGGAAAAGGAAATAGGAAAAGGAAAAAGAAAAACAATTATTTAGGGTTTCCAAAAATAATCTAGAACTGTTTGTAGTAGTACAAAGTCAGAGCTTCAAACCCCTTAAATAATACCATATCAGCAAGAGTTTTCACTGCATGATTTTGCTGTACTTTGATTTGCTCAGCACAGAGACAACATAATATTCCTTAATGATTTTTCTACTGCACCTTGACATTGCTGTTAACTTCTCTCTTTCTCTGCTGTGCTTGTAATCAGGGAGGCAAAGTGACTCAAATGAACTCTTCTTGTCTCTCATTTATGTTGTTCAAATAGTAATTACTTGCTAAGAAAACCACATTTGCTTGTGATTGAATGATAGAGTTTTCCTCCTTGAAGCTTCATTATTCCTACACATGTTAATAGAACTTCTGGTTTTACTCCTTTTTATCACGCAGAAGATATGAAAAGGGGGACTTGTTCACCCCACACTACCCTTTGATATCAGCTCTGTTTCATGCAAAAAACTTTCAGGTGGATCCAGTCACATCAGCTTGGTCACTAGTCTGTAGAAATACTCTAGAAAAGCAAACCAAAGAACTTGGAAATTAGGCACCCCACTAACTAATTACTAGTTAGTAATTCTAGTGGCCTTTTAAATATTGTTAATTACAAAACTGTTAAGTAAATGCATCTCTGTTGCAATACATACCATGGGGAGCACTGAAGAAGATTTTTCCCAAATGAAAAAAAAAAAAAAAAAAGAATAAAAAAAAGAAAGAATCCTACAGGAATTTCACTAAATAGCTCGCTGCTTCCTTCAGCGAAAAAAATGCAGAAATGTGTCAGGTGCAGCCTGGTATTGGATGATAAAGAATATTAAAGACTGAGATTATAGCTATGTCTGCCTTTCAAAGTGAAAATGAAAATAGTTTTTCATGAAGAAATTTAGCCGATCCTATCTATAATTGGGAATCTATGACAGGAGTTGTACCAGGTAACATTCTGATCCCCTGTAGTCACATTTCTGGCTTTGATGATGTAGCCATGGATGCCTTTGAACTTGCATAGCAAAACTAGTACTAGGGCACTGTGGTAGTGTAGTAGTGAGAAGATTCTCAGTATACTTATATGGATAATTATGATTAGATTTACTGCTAATAGGGTATCTAAACATTGTCAATTAAGTATATAATGCAAACAGGTGTAAAGGGTTATAATATAAGCAGGTTTGGCTAGAAACATATAGGTTTGCTGTCTTTGGGCTTACAGAATGCAAAATTACAAAGCATCAAAACACCTTTGGAGCTACTTTAGGATTTTATTTCCGTATTTGATCAGATCTTGGCACTTTTAGTCACCCTCCAAAAGCAAGTGTTCCCTGTTTTCAGGCTGGATGTATTCTGCAGAGGTCCCTGCCGGGAACAGGGGATCCACCTGGAAGACGCCGGCAACACTGGGAGACCAGTTATCCTGTTTGGCTCAGTCTCCAGCAGCAATTTTTGCCCCTTTGCAGTCTGATGTGTACCAAAGTCCATCACAACTTGCAGAATGGTGTCTCAAATGCCTGTGGGATTCAATTTAAGCAATTTTTAAAAATATATATATTTAAAACTGCTTCTACTACTAACATATCTCACTTATTTTAAAACATAGAATTCTACTTTTAAGTATAGCCTAATTCAAAATCCTTTGCTATGAAAAAATAAATTGTACAAAGAATTTAAATGAGTATTCAAAGGCCTTGAAGCATAGCAACTTAACCCATTTTAAAGCAAGTGGCATGCTTTCCTTCAGAACTGCACTTCCATTTCATGCATTTCTAAATGAATCACAGCTCTACCTATAGTTCAAATGTAAGTTCCATAAGATTTATAAAAAAATATTTCACTAAAAACCTTTATTGTAACACCACTTAAGCCAAACTTTTCTAGAGGAAGAATGATCTCAGTATCGACAAGAGGAAGTAAGGTTGAGGCAAAATTACTAAGGAATTTGATGTATTTCACTATGATTAGCTGCTTTGAGTCTCTAAATAAACACACTGCACAACTGTCTTCTAAAAATTATCAGCAGGAATAAAATCTAAAAAAGCTAGGGGTGATAATGTATTTCTTTCTATTTCATAACACAATTTCTTTGTTACCATTGATTAGACTGGCAAGTTGGAATTCAGAACAATACAAGTATTTTGATGGCTAGCAAATGAACATTCGATGTTAATAACTACGACTGTTAGCACGGAGTTCACACTTCTAGTTCGCTACTCAGCATCTCATTTTTCATAGAACCATTAAGCTTGGAAAAAAACTCTGAGATCATCCAGTTCAATATCCATCATGTCCACTAAATGAAGTATTTCAAGGTGCCACATCTACTTGTTTGTTGGATGCTTCCAGAGATGGTGATTCCACCACTTGCCTGGGCAGCCCATTCCAATACTGAATCACTCTTTCAGTGAAGAATTTTTTTCCTAATATTGAAACCTAAACCTCCCCTGCACAATTTGAAGCCATTTCCCCTTGTTCTATGTTCTCTGTTGCCTGAGAAAATAGGTCATACTCTCCTCACCATAGCCTTCTTTCAGGTAGTTCTACAGAGTGATAACAACTCCCCTCAGCCTTCTTTTCTCCAGACAAAACAACTCCAGCTTCCTCAGCCACTCCTCATATGACTTGTGCTCCGGACCTTTCATGAGCTCCATTGTCCTTCTCTGGACATGGGACAATGTATTTCTTGTAGTGAGAGGCCTGAACTGGGCACAGGATTAAATGTATGACCTCACCAGTGCCAAGTACAGATTGTCACTGCCCTGGTCACTTTTGCCACACTATTTCTGAAACAGGCCACAATACCAATGGCTTTCTTGGCCACCTGGGCACACTGCTGACTCATGTTCAGCTGGTTATTGACCAGCACTCCCAGCTCCTTTTCTGCTGGGCAGTTTTGCAACTACTCTGGCCCAGCCTTCAGGTTTGCATGGGGTTGGTGTGACACAAGTGCAGGACCCAGCACTTCACCTTATTGAGCCTCAGCCCATTAGTCCAGCCTGTTCAGATCCCTCTGCAGAACCTTCCTACCCTGCAGCAGATCAACACTTACACCCAACTTCGTGTTGTCTGTGAAATTACTGAGGGTGCACTTGATTCCCTTATCCAGACCATCAATAAAGGTACTAAACAGGAATAGCCCCTGTACTGAGACCTGAAGAACACCACTGGTGTCTGGCCACTGACTGGATTTAACTCCATTCACCACCAGGTTCTGGTCCTGGCCATCCATCCAGTTTTCACTCAGCAAAGAGTTCACCCATCTAATCCATGAGCAGTCAGCTTCTCCAGGACAATTCTGTGAATACAGTGTCAAAGGCTTTACTTAATTCTAGTCTACCAAGGTTTTATTTGAGGTTGTGAAGGCATTGAGGGGCAATTTTGGTAGGGAACAACTATATTACTGTGCTTGATTTCAGAGAAAAAGAAAATTTTTGAGATGTTTGAGAAAAACTATAACATTCATTGTAAGTTCTAACATGATGAATTTTTTCCTCTTATACTTTAATTGAAACATTTGCCTCTACATAGCTCACAAATTCCTCCAGTACTTATTAAATAATTACAGTTAAAGTTCATAGAAAACTGATTCTACAGATATAAAGAAGACTTAGATTAAATATCCAGGTAATTTATGACTCTTTCACAAATACACTGATATATCTGATCAAATCTGAGTCATCTCAGTTATACTACAGTTTATTGTCATTATGATATTATTATAATAATTGCTACTATTCCCCAATATTTTTCTTTATTTTTCCTTTTCTTTTCTATAAAAGGAACATAAAAAATATTATCTGTTCCTGGGAGATACAAACCCTGAGATAAGGAGAGACATTTTCCAAATCTAAAATATCTTTAATCCTCTTGTCCCTCCACTGATGCCCAACATACACCATTCCAGTGTAAATCTAACTTTTAAATTGGATCATATTACATATTCATGTGTAAGACAATAACAATTGTATTGAGTTTTGTATTGTATTTTACTCTGAATACAGAGTAAAAAAGTTACAAGACATGCCAGCATTTGATTAACAAGATTGTCACAAAGATATCCTGAACAATTGCTTCATTTTCAGGTAGATTACTATCATAACAGACTTTCACAATTACATAAAACACAGTGGCTGAAACCACTGATAACTTACGCAGATAAAGGAACAAGATGGTGTTCATTTAATTGTTTCTGTGTAAGTGGGCAGGAAGGGGAATAATTGTTTACATGGAAATGGAAGACACAGCAATATGGAGCTTCTTCCATAGATCTTGCACAGTGAAACTAGCTTAATAACACTTATGACCATCACTATAACATTTTATTTCCTTCTATTCATGTAAAAAGGGATATCTATTTCAACTCAAGTATTCTAATAGTGAAAAATATACATGTTTCTAAAATTCTCTAAAAACCTACACACAAAACAAAATTATCAACATGAAGAAGTTTGAGTAGTTTCTACACAATAACAAAAAAATTTCATGCATTATGACAGCTGTATAAGATAGTAAGAAGAAAAATTCTCAGGACTGTGTAGGGTAAAATAAAAAAAGCACACAAATAAAACAAATAGAAATAAATACAATAAATAGTTATTATGATGGGATATTAGGTTTTTAATACCAAAAAATCCCTTCACATTTGCCAGGAACATGCTGCAATGGTATAATTGAAACTTATGGCAGAAGTTTTAAGTTGCCCCAGAATTCAAATACCCAAACTGTCCAGGGAAGGAGAGAGTACTCCACAGGGGAAGAGAAACTGGGAGCCAAGGGTGTGCTGCAGTTTAAAACTAAATGACACTGTGGAGACTAAATGGATTTGAACACCAAGACACTTCAATTACAGATATGTGTACAGTTTTACATACTGCATGATTTCTCTGTTCTGTAGCAGAGATGATGTAGGCCAGGAGAAAAGTTGGGTAGGTTAGTGTAATGCTTCCAGATACAGGGTGCACCAACAGAGGCTGGGGCTGCAGGGTCCCATCCCAGACACGGTGTGCACAATCACAAGTCCCTTGGAGTCCTCTCTTGTCCCTGGCTCCCCAGGTCTGTTGCAGGGATGCTCCCAAATCCTGGGGCAAGGTAATGGAGGTCCGTGGGTTTCCTCAAAGTTTTTCAGATTCTCTGTTATTCTGGATTCCCTCTACATTCCCTCCTTGGAGTGTTCCTTAAATTTGTCTAGCTTCCCCAGTTATGTGATTGAGTTGAGATAATTTCCTTGGTGACTGGCATTTTCAGTTTGTGCTATTGTTTTCTCATGTACTGTTGCCAATGTTGGTGCCATCATCGAGATGATAAAGGAAACTTCTGGTCATGTTTACACTTGAGGATTGGCAGTTTGCTTGTATAGTTCAACTTTCTATTTCCTTGAACAAAAAAAAAAAAAAAAAACTATTCAAGGTTCATTCTGATGCCTGGAAAAAGTTGTTGGCCACATTTTGTCTCTTCTGCTTAAGCAAAAATTTTGTTAGAGCTGCAAGATTTATGCTAATAACTGTGTTAACTTGGCTCTAATTCATGCAAAGGGCTACACAAATGCCCACCTTGCCCTCCTCTCCCCAGCTGGGTATGGTCTCATTGCACCACAAGATGTCCAGCAGTCTGGTGACATCCAGTAGAAGTAAGAGCAATAAGACAGTTTCTGAGGCAGTGTGGGTGATTGGAGCAGTAGGTTGGGAAAGTGAGATGCACAGTTGCAGCATAGTTAAGTTGAACAAAAAATGTGACCACTCTAACTTCCCATGAGATGGGGGCACGTCTTTTCTTCCCACAGCACATGCTCAGAAGTTAGACTCAGGGTTCCACAGCTGCACCAGTTCAGAGCTAGCCTGAAGCACAGGTGGATAAATCTACACTGAAGACTTGTTATGAAGCCTGTTGGTGCTCTCAGGGTTCTGTCATGAATTTTACTGGGGAGATAGAAAGAGAAAATGTAGTCTGTGACAGAGAGTTTCCCAAGGCCCATGCAGGAGAACAGTAACAGACATGGGTATATGGTATCCTATACTGCCTGAAGTACTGTGATCCCTGGTGAATCTGGTTTATGCTTCAATGTAATAAACAAACAAAAAAATCTAGATATGAAGGAAACCATATTTGGAGATGCAGTTAGTAAATTAAAGATGATCCCTCACTTCAGGAAATTTATTAAATAACAGCAAAATAATTCAACATAAGATAGCAGTAAATACAGTTTTCCAGAATAAGTACTGAGGGCATTCTTATGGTGAAGCTTAAAAAATCCAGTAATGTTATACAAATGTTTGTTGCTTCTGCGGAAATGCTATTTTCTCTGAAAATGAAGATGCATCTCAAATAAAAATCCTAGCTAGTAACATGTTTTTTGAAAAAGAAAATAGTTTTGTTGATGATGCATATAAAGACGGAAGACATTTCCCATGTGGGATCAGCACTGATAAGCATTCAATTCCCAGATGGGATCCAAACAGGAATATGAGCTTCAAACAAAAAGATTTTTTTATTTCACATTTTCATTCATGACTGGAAAAAATATTTTCTTATATTTGCAACAAATCTCTTCTTATATTCTCTATATACATAAAATTCCATAAAGACTAAGGAAATGGTAAGGATTCACTATAACAATACAGTTATTTTACATTCAGAGAAGTTATTTATTGTGATGATATTATCTCGGTTCTTCTCTCACCTATACCACTATGGCTGAAGAATGAATCAGTATAAAACTCAACGTACTGCCTGGTAATTCAGACTTAAGATGTTGAGTGCAAGACTGAAGGTCAACAACTCAACAGTGCATAGGCATGAATTATTACTTCATAAATTCATCTCTAAGAAAATCTTATTGTAGGGTATAGGACTAGGAACATGGAAATAAAAAGGCCTTTATTGGCATAAATTAGGATGACCACATTTCTTATAAGTGAGTGGAGAATTCTGACCTTTTAAAACATCCATGAGAGCATAGTGAAGCATTTTTTCTCTAAATTATGATGACATGACTCTGAATTAACTTCAGAGATACCTGATGGAGTCGCACAATGTTCAGTATAAATTCTGCTCCCTGACCAGTCTCTGAAGAAAGATAAAGACCAGGAAACAGATAAAATATTTGGAACTGTCTGAAATAACTGCTGCCTACATACCAGCTGGCATGTTTGGCCCTTCTCTAGCATATGCCATCAAAATGAAAAGTAAAATGAGATCTTATATTGTTATAAAAATAGTATGATTAAAACCCCTTCACTTGTGAAAAGAGATTCAATTCAGTAGTTCGAATTAATTTCACTATTTCCTGTGTCCATGTAGATAATACATATAAAAGAATAATGCACTGTAGTTTTACAATCATTTAAGTGTTTTGTGGCCGCTTCCTTTTCTTTTCCACTCCCTAGTATTTATGTATTAAAGGGACTTTATTGTGTTCACATTTATGTTTTTAACTGAACTGCACTGGAAACGGTTAAATAATAAAAATACTTAGGCACCTGCTTGACTTTGACAACTAAGGTTATCACTCCTTTGTTTGAAGAAGAAGCAGGATATTTATAACAAAGGATTGGTCTATGGCAATACATGATGCTCTAGTATGGACTGCATCTATGTTGAAAATGGCTGAGAAGTGCAAGTGTCTGCTGCTTTCTTAGTTCCCTAGACAAGGAAGTACCACTATATATGAGAAGGGAAAGAGGTCTATTCAGTATTTGTCTCTCCTTGGGCTTCTGAAGGTGGTCTACAGCATTCCAAGTGGAGGCCATTGTCTGAAAAACAAGTCATACCCAAGACCTGAGTCCTGACAGATCTATGAATTTCTATTATCAAAAATGTTTTGTCCTTAGGCCTGGATTTGTTAGAGCCTTGCTTTACATTTCTCATATTTCAACAGAGCATGAGATGTAGACCTTCAAAAAGGGAATAAAATTTGGAATTTTTCTTTCTCTGATAATGAATTGTCAGACCTGCCACAGGGCTAAGATGGCTAGAAATGTAAAACAGACTGAATCACATACCACTAGAAGAATCTTTGCACCCTTGTGACTATGAGACTAGCTCCTTGAGCAGTATTGAGCTCCATATCCAGACAAATAAGTTTAGGTACATATAAGTTTTAGCAGGCTATCTGCTTGTAAAGGATGTATATCCCATCAATAATGGACTATGAGGAATTATGTCACTCAAACAACTATATTTGAATAATTCTTTTTACTTCATTGACTGTATTAATTGTCTATTGCTGTTGAATTGTAGCAGGAGCTTAGACACACACAACTAGCTCCCATGCACTTGTCTGCACTGTAGACACATAACTATAGATAAGTGAATCTGGAGCAGAATCCCAGCCACCAAGTTTGTGTCAATATTGACCAGCATCTAGTAAAAAGACAGAATTAAGTGAGATATCTTTCAGGCAGAGTAGAGTAAGGAACAGAGCAGATATTGAACAATTCTAGGTTTGAAACATGACAAGTTTTCATCTCTTTTGTGTGACCAAAAATTATTTCCTGAACACTTACTGAGGTGGTGTAGTTTTACTGACATAAGCAAGAGACTATTAAGCACAAGAAGAACTGATAATATATTTTCTATTCTACAGCAATGCTTAAACTAAAACTTCTACTTTGACTTCCAAGGTGTTTAAGGTGTTTCATGAACAAGAAACATTACCCAAAAAAACTTGTATCACTGAATCTGAGGGTATTCTTTAAATATGAGAACACAAAAATTATAGTTTAAGTCTGTAACAATTACTGCAACTTTGCAGTTCAGAAGGTGATCTTAGTTGTTCTGTTTGAGGCAATGAAGGATCTGTGTAGATGTCTGACATGTTTCTCATGGGACACATTTTGACTGTATTGTCTAAATAATTTAAAGTATTATATCCATCACCACTCATGTAAGAGGTTTGAAAAGCAGATTTTCAGTTAAGCATACTTTAAAAAGTGCAGGTTTCAAAACACACAGTAGGACTAGAGATTATGTTCTTCAGATACAGAACATGAAATGTCTCTATTTTACTTAATCTTTGATTTTATCACTGTTTGGTGACTTTCAGACAGTGCACAGATCTTTCCAGAGGTCCTGTCTCTATGTGCACAAGGGGACATGTGTAACTATCTGAACCTATCCCAATATTATATTGTGCAATTTTAAAAGAATATTCATCTCCCCAGTAGCTATTCTGGGACGTTGGATTATCTGCTATAACACAGATTACCTGTGTAGCTTTGAGCAAAGAACTTGTCTCTATGCTTCAGTGTGCTACCTGTAAAATGGAAATAATATTTCTTTCCTGCAGGGTGATTATGAGGCATCAGAACAGTGAGGCTTCCACACCAAGGATATTCTTACACACTTTCCAGTGTATAAAATATTTTGCAGGGGAAAAAAAAAAAAAAGTAAAAAAAAAGACTTGTAATGCAAGTATGTACAAATAACTTTATATCTCAGCTTTAGAGTGGAGAACTTCATCCTCCCAGGATTCATTTATGACAGATTTTTAATGCAATTTATCAAGTTTGATAACATATTTCAAAAAAAGCCCAAACTTTTGTATTCATGTGTGATGAGATACTATTATTTTGGTCCATGCCTGGCCTTGCTGCCTGAAAGAGTCTGCTCTTTTCTTGCCAAGTTATGGAAAACAAGAACTGATAAGTTGGACTTTGGCCTTGAAGGAAAAACACCTTGTGTAAACCAAAATTGTTTTGTGACCTTGCAGATTTGCCGACAGCCAGTCAAGGATGAGTCAAGGGAAAAAGGAAGAGGAGTATGATGAAGTAACAACCACTGACCCAAAAAGGGAGACCCTCAACATACACTGCACAAGCACAGGGGAATTTCCAGTTCACAGTGGGGGGAGGGACTGAAGGCCTCTATCTGGGCATGTGCTGGCCACATACACCTAGATAGACGTCACAGACTGAGTACATAAAAACCAGACAGTTCCTGCTGCAAGTGGAGGTGTGTGTTGGCACAGAGGACAATGTTGCTTTCCACCAGGATGCCAACTAAGCATGCTAAGCCTACCGAAGCCCAAGGATGCAGCAGCCAGTCATACTGGGGATCTTGAGCACACTGGGGACGGTATGTATAGTAACTGTGTGAGGAGTGTATGAGTGTGTGGGAGTTGTCGTGGGGTTTGTTTGTTCTGTTCCCTTTTTTCATGTTTGTTGGTTTGTTTTTTTTTTTTTTCCCTTTAATTTGAAACTTCTTTGCAATAAATGCTGTTTACTTGAATTTTCAATGGTGTCATAGTTTTAGCCCAGGATCCTTCTGAACCCTCCCAAGAGCAACTTTGGTCTGAGCTGTCACTGAAGTTAAGAATTTAAGTGCAAGAATGCAGACTTTTATGATGCAAAACCTTAATACCTCCAAGCATTGAAAGACTTTCTGAGCACTTGGACTCTTGAAGGGGGCACAAGAGGAAAGCTTTTAGAACAGGATTTCACAGTTATTTCCTTGACAACAAAATAATATGAAAATAAATTCCAGATACTAGAATAACGCATGAGGATTGATTCAAATTTGATAGCACATTTCACATTCAAGACTATGCAAATAGGCATACTACAGCAGTCTATGCTGAAAGCCACTTAGGAATGAGGATAGAAAGATATACTGTAAGAAAATTCATTCCTGATGAATATTCCTAGGCTGTTTCTTGTTGGCATACCAACCCACACAGCTTCCTATTGACTTCTGTACATCAAACCACACAACTAGTTTTCCCTTTCACATCATCTGAAGTTCCCTCTTGCTTCTCATCCTGTCTCTGCCAGTGGCATCCAATGGCTTTCCTATGGCTCTGCCTTCCTCTTTTTCTTTACCTTTTCTTCTACCTCTTTCATTTATTATTTTGATGTCTTCCCACCCACACATTTGAGGTGACATTGTTTGGTGCTTCTGCACCTTACTCTGTTGACATAAACAAAAGCTAGACTTGAATTTATTCGGAGTTCAGCAGGGAATCATCCATATCAATAAAGGTGAAGTTTTGATCAATTCATGCATCCTTGAAATGCTTGATATCTCAGTGAATTTGCAGCTTCTGTGTAGAGGGAGTATGAACATTGGTGACTTAATTTACTACATTCTGAGAAATGTGATAGTTCATGTAGTCACTTGACACTTACTTAATTTATCTAAGCAACTGAAAATTATATTTCATAATGAAAAATGTCAGACAGACTGCAACAGGCATTATTTCCCCCACTATCTTCTAAGATAAAACCATACACAATATGAACGTTATAACTTCAGTTTTAGGGAATTTTACCCTGTCTGGCAAATGGGTGTAGTAGGGTCAGTTTGCTGCATCCTGAATATACAGCTTATAAGCAAGTGTTGTTAAATAGACTTTCCAGGACTGCATGTAGGCACAAAGTAGTCTGAAAACTGCTTCTGTTTTAAAGAGAGGGAAACAATAACAACCAGAAGATGCTACTGACAATAAGAATAAAATTAATAGAATGTATGTATGTGTATTTGCCTACAGTTTTTTAACTTCTACCTATATTACCTCAATTTAGTTTTCAATTGTTGATCAAAACCAAAAAAATTTAAAACTTTTGCATGGAGAAATTTTATTAAGTTTGTGATAGTTCACCAAAAGAAGGTAATTTCAGATTGCAACATTACATTTTATAGTGTATATATATTTCTAAGGAACAGCTATTCAGTTGCTCAAAATTAATGAAAATCTGTCTGTTGATTAAAAATTTGTATGAGATGCCTTGAATAAGCTTGTGGGAAATACATCAGAAAGTAATTTCTTTTCTGGAAGATTGTGTTTAATTTTCTTTGCTCACTTCCTCTAGAGTAATGAAGCTTTCTTCTGGTTGACATAGTGTTGTCATCACTCAGTCAGATTCTAATCAAAAAATGTTTTCAAGATACAGCACTCCATTCAATCAAGACAAACTACCATTGTCCATGAATTCATCACAAGCAATTTATTTCTCTTTATTCCAAACTTCCTTCTAATGACCTTCATCATATTTGTGCAGCAAAGATGCATGAGGCAGTCTGTTCATCAAGATTTCTTCCTTCTCTGTTTTTTCATTGCCAAACTGTCAATACATTAGTTTTCAGGTTTGAAAGTTTGCTTACTGAAGTTCATGCATCCCCTTATTTATCAGTTCTACTTTTCACTCACATGCTTGCTCTGTCTGGCAGTTTTATGCTCCCTTTCTGTTCCTTCCTCCAGGTCCCTTTCTTCTGAGTTTAATCAGAGATTTGTAGTACCTGCAATTTTTGAAATTTTCTATTCACATAATATTAGGTGAAATTACTTGATTGAAATAAAATCTACTCAGAGGCATGTAGATGACCCACACAGCAGTAATGAAACCATGCTATGTATATCAGAAGGCAGAATCTATCTCCTCACAATTCTGACCTCAGTTTCACTTAGTGTATAGGTCTGAGGCAAGTATTAAGTGAGGTAGTGTTAAGAAGAGCTTTTGTACAGGATTCAGAAAGTGTACATTTCAAGACACTCATCTTACATAACATGAGGCAGCACGTGCAGACAAATTCATAAGAGAAATTCAATTTCCTGCCAAAATTTTTACTTCAATTCCAAAATCCATGTTACTGTATTCATTTTTTTTTCCCAAAACAAAACAAAAACACCATATGTGTTTGGGTAAATCATATTTCTATAGGGGAGTACCTTATTCAAACATTTACTGATGTGACTCATATGCATAAATATACACCTGTACTCAAGTTTCAGTATTTAGTGCAAACACTGATCAAATTTCCTTGAAACAAAACTAGTGTCTCTAGTACTTAAGGAATGATTTTGGCTTAGAAAAGAAACCTTATACTCAACGGCATCTGATAATTTTTTCTGCCTTAAAGAGAAGGAATGTGCTCATATGGAAAATGTATTATTTAAAGGGTTGTAAGACAGAAGCTGTTGTGTAAAAGCCATTGTGCTTGAAAACTTTGGTGGCCTTCTACAGGAGGATGAAAATGTTAGTGAATAAGGGAAGAATGGCAGATGTCATCTACCTGAACTTGTGCATAGCATTTAACACTGTCCTGCATCCTTGTTTGTAAACTCGAGAGTCATGAATTATCCACTTTGTGGGTAAGGAATTGATTGGATGGTCACATTTACATCAACATCTGATTGTCCAAGTGAAGAGTAGTGGCAAGTGGTGTTCCTGGCACTGTTTAATAGCTATCTTTGTGATATGGACAGTGGGATTGAGTGCACCTTCAGCAAATTTGCCAGTGATTCCAAGCTGTGTGGTGTGTTCAACATCCTGGAAGGATGATCTTGGCAACCTTGAGAGGTGGGCCTGTGTGAACCTCATGAAGTTCAACAAAGTGAGTGTAAAGTCCTGCATATGAGTCAGGGCATCACCAAGCACAAATCTAAGGCTGGGCAGACAATAGGTAGCAACTCTGAGGAGAAAGACTTGGCTGTATGGGTTGACAAGAAACTCAACATGACAGGGCAATGTATGTTTTCAGACCAGAAAATCAACCATATTCTGAGAAACATGACCAACAGGCCAAGGGAGGTGATTCTCTCTCTTTATTCTCCATCTGGGGTACTGTGTTCAGCTCTTGCACACCCAGCATAAGGACATGGGTCTCTTGGATTCAGTCCAGATGAAGATGATTAGAAGGCTGAAGCACCTCTTCTATGAAGACAGACTGCGAGAGTTGAGGATGTTCAGCCTGGAGAAGAGAAAGCTCCAGGGAGACCTAAGAGCTGCCTTCCAGTACCTGAAGTGGTCCCACAAGAAAGTCAAAGAGGGACTTTTTACAAGGGCATGCAATGATAGGACAAAAACGACTGGTTTCACACTGAAGGTTTAGATTGGATGTAGTGAAGAAATTCTTTACTGTAAGGGTGATGAAATACCAGACCGGTTTGTCCAGAGAAGTTGGGGATGTCCCATCCCCAGAAGTATTCAAGGCCAAATTGAATGGGGCTTTGAGAAATCTGGTCTAGTGAAGGTGTCCTTGCCCATGGCAGGGGGTTGGAACTAGATGATCTTTAAGGTCCCTTCAAATCCAAACCATTCTATGATTCTTTGTTTCTATGATATTAAGACATGACATCAGACTATGTAATTCTGCTTGGCTTTGTTTTATGTCTAGAAACATAAATGTGTTCTTTCTATGTTTTTAATTAGCTCCAAAGCCTGTCTTTTTTTGACATACAGCAAAGAGAACCTTTAATGCTATTTTTTCTTAAACCACAATATTGAATTCTTTTGAGGGTATTCCCATATGAGATTGAATAAAGTTTTAAAACTGTAAAAACTGATTCTCTCAGTAAGAAATCTACAGATTTATAGTACAGTTTCAATAGTGTGCCAGTGAGTTCAATCCTAATTTGCAACAATAACAATGTCAAAGTGATTATAAGGGGACTATTATTCTTCTACTCTTTTTTGTCTGTTATAGTCAGAGACTCCATTTTATCTGCTCTCAGTAACTTCTTCAAACATTATTAGAAAAGATGATGTTTTAAAAGATTAATTTTGACCAGCTGACAGAGTTTCTTTTTAACAACTTCAAATCACTCTTTATTCCACTCTCTAACTGTAGAAGATAATGTATTAATTTTCTTTTATCCCCAGTGATAACTAGACTGTTTTACAGTGTTCAACAGTTAGACGGAACCGTAGTAGTAAAAATCATGGTGATTGATTAAATTGCTCAATTTATTTCCATTAAAAAAAAAAAAATTAGGAACAGTAATAGAATGGTTTAAGTCTGAAGAAGCCTTTAAATATCATTTAGTTCAAGTACTTGCTGTGGCCAGGAACATCTTGCTCAAAAAGCAGTTGCTCAAAAAGTCCATCCAGCCGGACTTTGAACATTTGCAATGATGGGGCATCCACAGCTTCTCTAGTGTCTCATCACCTGTAATGTAAAAAATGTCTTCCTTATATCAAATCTAAATCTACTCTCAGTTTAAAGTCTGGTTTTAATCACCTCCCTGTCTTTCATATGTTTCGACATGTCTTTCAGGAGGATCTGTTCTATGACATTACCAGGCACAGAGGTGAGGATGAGTGGTCAATTGTTCCATGGATCTTCCTTTTTACCCTTTTTAGAAACAGATGTAATGATGCACATTTTCAAAAGTCCCATCAGGAGGCATGAAAAAAAGTTTAACTGATCATAATACATCCATCATCAACCTTCAATCTTTCTCTTGTACTCCATTTTGAAATGTATTTTTGTATGTTTAATTAGAGTAATACATTTAAAAAAACAAAACAAAACAATAAAATTAAGCAACTAGTTACAGAAACCCTTTAACTGGCAACTTTTTCGTTATGTCAATTTGGGTATGTTTTACAGGCTTTTTCACTATCCTGTAAGATTGATATGAATTATTAGATATGGTCTTTAACTCTCTGAGATTTCTTTTAATAGTCATCGTGTTTCTAGAATCTAGTTTCTAGACTCCTCGAGCACTTCCATCAGCACTGCCTCCATACAATTCTAAATATCCACTTGACAGACTATGTGACTAATGTGTCTGTTCTTGAGCAGGCAGAGGTCACCAGCATTGAGGCCATGCTGCTGAGAATGCAGCTNTGGCCCCAGAAAGGTGCCCTAGCTCTGTATAGACCTGTTTCCATCCACATCCAGTTTTAGTTTGCTTGCTTGAACGGTCATTGGTGTTTGAGGAAAAACAATGGATTAACCCCTTACTGCTTGGTGTTCTACACATATGTGTTACATTTACACCAGTGTCAAAGGATTTGGGTTAGCTCTTCTCATAATACAGTCTGTTAAAAAGAAAGAGAGAAAATGCTACACACAGACATGCACACACGCATGCACACACACATATGTACATATATTTATAAACACACACATGTTCGTATTATTTTAATGGGGAAAACCTCTGGTATTCTTGAAATCACATGGCTCTCCTGAAAAAAAACAACCATTTGTCCATATGCATCTGCTATTGCCATCAGAAAAAACATACAATTACAATCTATACTGGGAAACACTTTTCCATGCGTCTTCACTGTAAAAGTAAGATATTCCAATGACAAATTTCAAATTACTTTTGACAGAGACAATTTATGTGATGTCCTTCCTTTCCAGTCAAAGCAAAAGGAATAGATTATTTTATATATATAGTATTTAAACAACCAATTAATGTAGGGCTTATAAACGCAAGACTAATGATACTGATTTTTCATGGATTTAGAGGACAGGCATTATACAAGTTCATAATGTAAAACAGCTGAGTGGAACTCTAGTCTTGGCAGCATAATTATTTTGGTTCTCTTTACATCACAGAATAACGCATCATGAATGAACTGTACTGTGATAATTTGCATGTTTGTTTAAAGAGTTGCACAAAAGAGACAAAACTGGGCTCAGATCTATTACAGAATTTATATCTAAATCTACAGATATGAAGGGCAGTATATACATATTTAGCCAAAATAAAGTATATAATTGAAGACCCGTCTATTTCGGAGGAGTTCAGATTTAGGTTCTCTTGTTATCTAGAATATGAGTGCTGAGATGATAAACATTGGAAAATGCAGAGTCTACCCTCTAAGCAACAACTATATACTTAAGAATGGTTGTCAGGATTGTATCTGTGGCTCTGGCATATAAGCATATCCAATCATAAATTACTAACATTTTGAAAAATGCAGTTGGCAAAACATGAGGTAAAACATGCTACTTATCGTCATTGTGTATTATCTATAAAGAAAGAAAAATCTGTCAGATTAGTAAAAAGTTTACTATGACTAATGGACATTCATCTAGAATACTTTCAAAATTTATCATCCTGAATGCAATTCTTTTAACAAAAGTTAAAAAGTTGAAAATTAAGACTGCAGGTCATCTTCTGGGGGGTTTTCTGCTACCAATTTGATTTTTTTGAAACCAATGAATCAGTGTTTCATAGTTTGCCAAGTGGTAGTAAAACACTATCAAGCGTGGATATTATACAGTCATGTCCTATTTTCTCTCTCTGCTGAGGTTCTTTCCTTTCTTGATCCTTTTGTCTCTAAACAAATGTGCATTGTGTTTTGACTTTCTAGTCATTGGTCAGATAAAGGAAGAGTAGTGATGACTGCATGCAAATGAGGTGTATTATAACAAGATTTGCTAGTTTAAGACTTTCTATTTTAAATATTTTATTCCAACGTAACTGGGAGAGAGATATTGGAAAAGAAACCTCATATTATTTAGAGGTTTTGATGTATTGCTAGGCAAGTCAATGCAAGGCAACTGCTTTGCACAATCTATGAAAAATAGCCTTCTTGTCATTCGAGGACTTAAATATTTCTACTTCCATTCAAGTGATGAGAAGCAAATAATTATTGTAGAACTCAGTGATAAACTGCATTATCACATTTTTTACACTGTTGCAATTGAACAGACATTCACAAATTATACTATGGTAAACAGGTAAAGAATCAATACATTTCTATTCTTTGTTCAGTATTACAAATGGGAATACCAGCTGCATTACTTCATAGCCAAAAAATGAGCTTTTAGAAAATGTCTGTTTAAAGACAGGACCATGGCATAAAACTATAATCAGGAATTATTCAACAGGCCTGATTTGCCCTTGTTTAGGGTCCACAGGTAAGAAAAAATAATGTATAATAGGAACAGGAATCATAGAATCATAACACAGAATCATAGAATATGCTGAGTTGGAAGGGACCTGCCAGGACAATCAAAGTCCACCTCCTGGTCCTGTGCAGGACCATCTCCAAGCATTGTCCAAACAATTAAACTCTGTCAGGGTTGGTTCTGTGACCACTTCCCTGTGGAGCCTTTTTCGGTGCCCAACCAGCTTCTGGGTGAAAAACCTTTTCCTGTTATTGAGCCTAAACCTCCTCTGACTCAACTTCATGCCATTCTCTGGGGTCCTGTCACTGCTAAAGAGAGTAAAGAGATTAGTATTTGCCTCTTCTCTTCCCCTCATGAGGATGCTGAAGACCACCATGAGGTCTCCCCTCAGTCTCCTCTTCTCCAGGCTGAACAATCCAAGTGACCTCAGCCGCTCCTCATATGGCTTCCCCTCAAGGCTCTTCACCATCCTCTTGACCTTCCTTTGGATACTCTCTAATAGCACAGCGTCTTTTTCATATGGTGACCAAAACCACACACAACATTCAGTGCAGAGCAGAGCGGGACAATCACCTCCTTTGAGTGGTTGGAGATGCTTTGCCTGATGACCCCCAGAACACAGGACACCCTTTGGCCCTCCTGGCTACCAGGGCACTGCTGAGTCATATTCCATTTGCCATTTATCAGTATCCCCATGTCCCCCTTCTGCACTCTGGTCTCCAACTTCTCATTCCCCATTCTATACACACAACCAGGGTTGCCACATCCCAGGTGCAGAATCCAGCACTTGGTCTTGTTAAACTTCATACAGTTGGTGATCGTGCACCTCTCTGATTTGTGAGGTCTTTCTGCAGGGCCTCTGTGCCCTTGAGGGAGTTGACAGCTCCTCCCAGTTTTGTGTCATAAGCAAACTTACTTAGTATTCCTTCAAATCTTGTGTCTAAGTGTCAAAGAAGATAAAGAGAACCACACCAAGGATGGAGCTGCACTACCAGTTGGGGTTAGCCTGATGTTACCCCACTCACTGTAACTCTTTGTGCCCTACTTGTGAGCCAGTTGCTCACCCATCATGTGGCACATTTATCCAGTTGTATGCTGGACATTTTGTCCAGAAGAATACTGTGAGAGACAGTATCAAAACTTCTGCTGAATTCCAAAAAGATTACATTAACTGGCTTCTCTTGCTCAGCTGTCATGAAAGGAAACCAGTTTTGACAAGCAGGATATTCATCTCATGAAGCAGTGCTGGCTGTGACCAATAACTGTGTTTTTCAATACCTCTCATGTTTAGCATGATTTTAGCAGGTACTGAAGTGAGACTGACAGGTCTGTAGTTTCCAGGGTCCTTCTTGCCCTTTTTGAAAATTGAGACAATGTTTGCCAGTTTCCAGTCAGCTGGGACCTCTCTGGATTCTCAGGTCCACTCAGAAATCATGAAGAGACCCCTTTGCAACGACATCAGCCAGCTCTTTGAGGATTCTTGGATAAATTCCATCAGACTGCATCAATTTTTAGGGTTCTATTGGAGCAGCAGATCCAACAGAAGTTCAGAATCAACTGGGAGTCATGGTCCTCCAGCTCAAGGTATTGAGGCCACCTTGGCCCATCATCCATGTTGAAGACAGAGGCAAAGAATGCATTAAACACCTCTGTCATGTTTATGTCTCTGTTGTGAGGTGACCATCCTCATCCTGTAACAGGCTGATGTTATTTCTATACTGCCTTTTGCCATTAATATATTAATTTAAAAAAAATTATTTTCCCCTATATTTCTAGACAGCCTCAACTCCAATGGAGATTTGTTGAATATTCTCCCTACATTTTACCTCTGAATGCAGAAGCTTGTGGGTTTTTTACTCTCATAACCATTATAACTATGCATACCTCTGCTCAGAAATACAGAATTTGCATCAATGCAGATAAGCTATTTTGAAAACTAAATGAAGATGTCTCACTTTTTAAAGATAAAGCACAAAGTTAACAGCACTGAGTCACCATCAACACCATCACAAGTAATGGCAGGCAAAATATTTTGTATGTTCCCGAAGGTTCATCTAAACAGCTACCCTGTGCCAATACCGACCATACCTCCTTGTGAAAGAGTATAAATTGAAATTGAATATAATGAAGGAAACCCTACATTTCTTTCCAGTATTTCTTCATCTAATCCAATGAAGATTAAAGCCTTATTAGCTTTTTGGCCAAGTAGAATCAAAAGATAAATGTGTCATAACATTACAAAATTTTTGGAGCCATCTAGTCATATCAATTTTTACACCATAAATGGGCATTGTACAATAATTTATTATAATAAGAAAGATATTCTGTAGATAATGTTTACAGATACTATGCACGACAGTATTCAAGCAGTTTACAGAGCCTGTTTGAGAACCCATGAATCTCTGACATTTTACCAGTACAACAATATACTTCAATCAGGATTTGAAATCAGTCCCCGAACAGCACAACCTACTGTGTCAAAGTAGTTATTTTTAATGTGTTAGTGCATTTGTCAGCCATTCCTTGTCATGCTATTGGATTGTTAATGCAATAGGAGAGAAGCTATTAATCTTGGTAATAAAATGTTTGAATACAGAATGTGCAAAATTACGTGTAGCAGAAACATACAGAAGTTAATGGGCCAAATTCAGCACTGGCTTAATTTCACTCAAATCACTGGAAATAAGCCAGGTCTCAGTCTGAGTTAATGACTTTTGTACTATGTAGTGAAATTCTGTCATACATCTGACTTGGTGCAATTTATTGCATTTTAAAAAACGAATGGTGTTCCCTGCTGAGTGCGCTACTGGTTATTATCTCAGCTATTCATGTAAAAGTCACTGAGATGATCCTAAAGTGCATGTACACAGGAACAAAGCAAATATCTGGTGAGATAGAAAAGGGTATTATTTATTGAACTATCGACTGTGATGAATAGGAACCAACATTAACCAGGAGTAACCATGCTGATTCTGTTAAAAACTAATTTGTTAATGAAGTTAAAAAAAACCCCAACCCAACCAACAACAAAAAAACGTAACTAAACCTTAGAGAAATGGAGCATAACTTTTAACAAACATGGACAGTTTATAAGGACTTAATGACAACATGCTCAGGATTTATTGTGACAAATAGTGACTGGTTATAGGACCAATTTGCATGAATTTAACTTACTAATTAAGAAATGCTAAGGTAGTTGCTAAGGAGCAAAACTTCTGCTTAATTCTCAATAAATAGGCATGAAAACATTTCAAGTGGACTAAACACTTTGTGAACAATCACCTTTTGTGACAAGAGCTCTCTACAGACTTGTAGAGAAAAAAAGAATTTCCTGTTTATTCTGTTGGAGGAAAAAAATTATGTGATGTATTTTTTACTAAGTAAATTTTCAATTTTTCCTTCTCTGGACAACCTGTTCCCATGTCTCACCACTCTCATCATAGAATTGTCCTCCTCAACCTGCTGGTCACACTTCTTTAATGCAGCCTAGGATATGATTTGCTTTCTGAGCTGCAAGCACACTTTGCTGACTCATACATAACTTTCCATCTCTCAATATCCTTAAGTCTTTCTCTGTGGGGCTACTCTCAAACAGTTCTTCATCTAGTCTGTACAGATATTGGTAATCGCCTGATCCAAGGTCAGGACCTTGACACTGGCCTTGTGGAACTTCATGAGGTTTACATCAATGTACTCCTCAAACCTGTCAAGGGTTCCTCTGGATGGTATGCATTCCCTCAAGTGAATCAACTGCACCACTCAACCTGTCACCTGCAAACTTGCTGAGGGTGTACTCCATCTCATTATCTATGCCACTGATGAAAATATTTAATAGTCATTGTCCCAGTACACACCTTGAGGGACACCATTTATTCCTCTTTTCCACTTGGACATTGAGATGTTGCCTGTAACCCTTTGGATGTGACCATTCAGCCGATTGTGACCATATCTCCAATTCTGAGGCAAGAATTTAGTGTGGAACTGTATGAGCAGGCTTACAGATGTCCAAGTAGATGACATTTGTACCTTTTCCCTTGTCCAGGGATGCAGGCAATCCACTGTTGAAGGGCATGATATCTCCCTGTCTTCTACATGTTTCAACATGTCTTCTAGGATGATCTGGTATGTTACTGGGTCTAAAGGTGAGCCTTGCTGGTTGGTAGTTCTCAGGGTTCTCCTTATCCTCCTTTTTCCAAATGAGTACAATAATATTTTCTCCAGTCATTGTGGACTTCATGTGACTGCCATGACTTTTCAAAAGTTTCTCAGTGTGCTTTTAAGCATCCTGGAATTTTACAAGCACACATATTCAAAAAATGCTCATGGAATTTGAAACAGAAAATGTGGGAATCATTCTTCTTTTACATGGTCTATCAGATGGTCTGTTCAGTTTTTAGTATTTTATAATAGATAATAAAATTTGTGAAAAAAAGTTCTTATATATGACAGGAATTCACATGTCATGTCTTCTTTATTGGCATGTTCATGGTCAATGTCATCAAATATGTAAACACACTCATAAACAAAGCTGTTTCTTTGCTTCATAGAACAAAACAATTACATTGGCAATAAATACAGCCAATGACCCTTTGTATTGAGAGGAGGCAGCTCTGTTTTTTTTCAGGGCTGTCAATCTAAATCTCCTTATTAATGTTGCTTTCATATATTCAATTACTAATTCAGCTCCACCTCATTTAACTTACTCTTCGGAATTCAATGTTATGGAATTTTTATTAATATATTTTTTGTCTTTTAAAAACTAAATTTTATATTCTGTTTATCTGTTCAATAAGAAATTACATGTAAGTTGAAAGTGCATTTCAGGGAAGGTGCAGCTTCCATCAAGCAACAGATAGCACACCATTAAATTGCAGATGACATTATAGCACAATGGTGTCAGGTTTGCAATCCATTATTGTCTTAGATATCCTTTATAAAGACATTCTCAAATACAAGAAACTGGTCATTCTCTTTAATAGGATCTATTGCATGCTATTTCAGCTTTATTTCAGGCAACTGAAAAGCTACACATTTTTATTTTTATTTTACATAACCAGCTTCATTAGTCAAGGGAACAGCCTCCTGTGGCACTCTGAGTTTTCTTTGTACTGCAATATGTTACACAGCCATCTGCTTTTGCAGGAAAAGTGTGAGAGTTAATGCATTTTTAAAAAGAATTCCTGTCCAATGAATACACTTGTCTATACCATCCTTCTCCCATCCATCAGTGATTCTCTGCAGTGTGGCACAAATTATTTCCAGGCTTCTGCTTATGTTAAACATATTTGCAGATATAGCTCTCTTGGGACTTCCCTTTCATGACATTTTATTTAGGTTCTTTCCTTTCCATAAAAAACACCAAACATTACCACACCACACTACATTTGTGAGCATACATCATCATGCCATACATCATCATTCCTTTAGCATCACAGGTCTTGGTAAAACAAGCAAAATATTTATTCCAGAAGACCTAATGCCAGGGACTTAAAGATTAGATACAAAGGCTTATAAATATAACAATTACTGTAATTACATTTAATAAATAGTTATCAAGGTAGTAATTTTTTCTGGTGAGAAATTCAAAGATGTAATCCACATGATGGCATGTGAATCCCTTCTTTGCTTGTGAACCTAGATAATAAGATTTTTTCTCTTCACAGTGGGTGGTCCTACTCATGAAACGGTTCATGGTCCTATTCATATTCTTCCTCCAGGAAATTCTTAGTACCAATCTTTAATCCTAATATCAGCCATTCTCTTCCCACTCATTACAAATATAAGTATGGAGTTTTACGAATTTCATGCTTTTGTAGTCTCAATGAATTTAGGCTTTGGATACAGATACAATTGCATTTAGTAGTTCTAGAAGTTAAATGATTTACATGCTATAAAATTGCATAGAAACTGGGGAACAAGATGTTGGAGATCAGTGCTGCGGAAAGGGATTAAAGAACATTAAGTGGTTGGAAAGGACCTTAAAGATAATGTAGTTCCAACTTTCCCTGCTATCTGCAGGGACACCTCCCACTAGGTTGCTCAAGGCCTTATCCAACCTTGCTTTGAACACTGACAGGTTTGGGGCTTCCACAATTTAGTTCAAGACCAACTGTTTCATTTTCAAATATCCCCCCCACTTAACTTCCACTGCAGTACATTTATAATGAATATTACTTAAGTTAACATTAATACAGATATTGTCTCTTTTCACTGGAGTATCACCAGTTTTACATAGAAAACAAACAAATAATTACTGAACAATTTCAAAATATGTTAACTAGCACATTCTTATGAATGAGTGGTTTTTCTATTAATTGTTTCCATGTTACAAGGCCTTTCTTAAAATGCAAGGAAAACACACATTTAAAATATATTTGAAGGTAAAGTCCTTGGTTTACTACTGCATGTGCTCTGAATTTCTCTGTTTCTGTATTTCAGTTGAATCCCATGGTCCTGACAAATTGTACACTTCTCCTGTAGGCAAGAGGTTGTACATCTGTTCACAGAAGAGATAAAGATGAAAGGGAATGGTAGAACACTGTAAGACTTGCCAATTCATATGAGGTATTAGTGGGATCATCTTTAAAGAGCAGAAGATCATACCAGCTTAGTATTATTTAATCCCTGGAAAAGTCAGGATTTGGAAATACTCACATTCAAGTCTTTTCACTAAAGTCTGATCACAGGCAGAAGATAGTTTCAGTCATTAATGACTTGGCTTGGTTTAAAAACAAATTCTAGATAACAAAATCACTTCAAAGCTACATGGCAAAAGCATGTATCTCAATAAAGAAGTTAAGCCTATATTTAAAGATCCTAGTTCTTATTTAAGCGTCTAGTAACTATTCAGAAACTTAAAAGTAATACACATGTAAATGCCAAAGTAATTCTGTGTTTTATTTATCAGTGTCTACAGTTCTTTGTTAATATCTATTAGACAATGTTGATGTTATTTGAGGAAACAAACTCATTGTTCTTGATGTAATTGAAATAAACTAATAAGAAGCATTTTGTATGGACTTACTACAGGTATTTATATTTTAAACAGAATTGAGGATCCCAAGTGTGAAAAACTAACCTTGTCTAACCAAGCAATAACTTTTTTTTTTTCCCAAAAATACTTCTGTTAATAAAACACGTCCTTTTTTTTTCCCTTCTGTGCAGTGAATACTTTAAAATTATCTGCATGCTTCTTTCATCAGTGGATATAATTTTTTAAGATCAGATAATGTAAGCACTATCCAGTCTTCATTGTCCATAAAACTATCATAAGCTTATTAAAGCATAACCATATAAAAATGGCTTATCTAAAAATTAGTGTCCAAATAGTTTTCTGTTTAGTGCCAATGTCCTTACATTCATGTAAAAGGAAGACTGAGGTCTCCCAGAAGACTGTGAACTCACTGCACTTCTCTGTAATAAAAAAATACACACATGTATATAAGGCACAGATAGAAAGACCTGTCAACTTCCATTCATTAATTTAAGTTATTGCCTTCCAGTCATTAATTTAACAATTATGCCAATTTTTTTCTCTAAAGCACTGCATCCAGCATTTTTTTCTCAATTGAAAGGGTAAAGAAGGCTTAACTTCCTAACTGTTATTTCTTTTAGCTAAGTGAGCAAATTTTAACATCATGAAGCCTTTTGTTTCAGTGAGACAGTTACATTTTTACTAGGGGCACAACAGCTTTGTCTTATTTTTTCCTTACTTTTACCAGTTATGCTTATATGCGTCATGCTTCTACCAGAATGAAATCCACCCTCTACAGACTTTACTCAACCCCTGTGAAAATTCCACCCTTGATCTGAGTTGACTGACTCCTGCTTTTGAGCGGGATATGCCTTGTAAAACAAGCTTTATTTAGAGCTAAATATCTTACCCAGTTTCTGGTAGTTTAGTATTATTTGTGGAACTATTACTATTCCCTGTGCGTTTCACATACCTTACTTGGTGCTGTAGAAGATAAACCAATGTCCCACAGAGTTCAGCTGCCTGATGTTTTATGTTGGGTAGGACTTGTCTGTATAGTTACCATCAGAATGGATAAATTCAGATGCAAACATGAATGAAAGTGAAGTTTTACTATTTGTGGTCACAGCTACACACATGGAGAGCTAATCATTCTCATTTTTGGCCATGCTGCTTTCCAACAAAACTTTTTATTAACATTTTATTGTGAGTTTTCATTGAACAGCACATTAACTATCTATGGGATTTTTTTTTTTAGGAATAATATAACAAGAGAATATCTGCAAAAGAGAGTTCTCCATTCTGCAGAGGAATGATTCAACTTCACTGCTGGGGCTCTGAAGGTTTAGTTTGCCAATTATATTTGCTGATGCTTGAAGACACTGTAACTTGAAGTAATAAAGTCTTTAAAATTCTGATTACTTTTCAAGTTTTAAAATTTATGGAAATAAACAGGAAAATTTCAACATCTAGCTAGATAAAACCTTGGGCTACCTCATCCAAGTACACCAGCTCTTAGCAGCAGATTGTCCTGTCTGGCCTCAAGTTCCATTTCAGGCTCTCTTTTTCAGTGATTGAGTTCCAAATGTTTAAAACTCATCCTTTTCCTAACCTTTAAGATTTTCACCATTTTCCAACAGATTACATTTTCTAGTGCAGCTGTGCTGGACTGGGCATGTCTCCAGGATGGAGAATCACCGCCTCCCTAAGATTGTGCTCTATGGTGAGCTTGCCACCGGCTGCCGCAAGAGAGGAGCCCCTCAATTGGCTTTTTCCCTATTGTGAAATAGTGAGGCATTACTAGATGTAAACGATTCAGTTCCTAACCAGTTCCTGTACTACTTGGTTGACTACACAATGCTTTCTGGTTGTTCCACTCTATTCAGGAGTCTTAAATGAGTGCAAAGCATTAAGTTTCTGCAGATTTCTAGTTTATGAATATTAGCACTTTTGTTTTTCCAGAGCTTAGCAGCTCTGCTTATTAAAAACTGAAGATGAATAGCCCTATGTTTCATTCTACAGTATTGGCAAACAATAGATTTTCTTAAGACTCTTCAGCTTGGGAAGTTCTACTGCCTTAATAGTTGGTGTTTTTTTCCAAAATGGAATAGTGGGACAATGTAAGATGCCTTCTGAAATTATATAGTACCAGATCTTAAAGCATTTGAATTTTATGTCTCTAAATGTTGTGCATAAGGAAAGCTTAGTTAACTCATCCTTTATCATTCTTTCAGATATCAAGTTTAAATAACAGCTCTCTGACTTGTTTATGAAACAGAAAACGTACATACCCCATACCACACTAAAACAAACCTGGGTTATACCTCTGAGATACTAAATTTCAGATCATATTTTGTTTTCATGCATGGGTTTTTAATAGAACGGACTGGGAAAAAAAGCATTTGGAACACATGACTAAAATAAAATAGACTTTCATTTAGACTATGGCCTATTTTTTCATCTCCTATAAAACAGTTGGCATTCCATTTCTAATATTAAAGACATAATTTATCACAAAAGTTACACAAAATTCAATCAAAACTACTGATTCAACTACCAACCTGCCACAGAGCAACAAAAGGTAAACTGCTAATTTGGACTTTTCAGTATTTGACCATTTTCACCAGATCTTTGACTCGTTTTCTTTCCTTCTTGTTGTTTATAATTGATTCAATGCCTAGAAAACAGTTTCCTTTACTAAAACATTTTCAGAATGGTTAACTCAACAATGCCATACATGTGACTTGAATCAAACACCATCTCAAAATTGTTAATGTAACTAATTTTCTGAAGACATCTTTTTCCCAATATACCTGCAGAAGCCCCTCCTCTTACCCTTCATGTTCCTTGCCAGACTCAGCCCCAGATGTGCTTTGACTTTCTAAACATATCCTTCAGATTTTGAAAGTGACTTTATATTCCTTTTGGGTCACCAGACACTTCTTCCAGCTGCTCTACACTTCCATTTTCATATGTGAGCCTTTCCAGAAGCATCTTGCTCATTCCCACAAGCCTGGTATCATCTTAACTTGATTTTCTTTTTCTCAGTATGTAGCACTCTTGAGTTTGGAGGAGGTGACCCTGGAAAATCCACTGGTTCTCCTGGACACCTCTTCTCTCCATGATTGTATGTCATGAGATTCTTCCAAGCAGGTCTCCAAAGAGGCCTAAGTCTACTCACACAAAGCTCAAGGCTGTGATCCTTGTTTTACACCTCCACCTCCCTGCCCTACTCCAGGATTTTGAACTCCAGCATCTCATAAACACCTCAGAAAAGGCTGCCCCAATCTTCTGATTTCCCACCATTACTTTGATGCTATCATTGATGTGCCCACTGCAACACTATCTATTTCAGTCTGCCCACTAATCCTGAACTCTTAAGTGGCTCATCCAACCCAAGGTAGAGCTCCATGCATTCCTGCTGCTTTTTCCTGTAACTCCTTCATTCTCACTTTTCCATTCTGTCCTGTCTGAAAAATACTATATCCATTCAATGCAACACTCCAGTTGTGTGACATATCCCACCACATCTTTTTTACCTCAAAGCAACTACAGTATGCAGATGTCAAATTTATCTTATTTGTTCCCACGCTGAATGCCTTAGTGTATTTCAGAGGAAACCAATCATGTGCCTATCTCCAACAGATTTCAGCTCTTCTTCCAGCCTAAAGATGTGTTGGAAAAGCTGCTGCAGCACTATGTTAATTGAAATTAATTTGTAGATGTACAGATATGAGCACTGACAGAAAAATACAGATAGGAAAACATGAAATATTTGACCTGTTGAAGCATCTCTTCATTCCTCCTATCTCTAATCAAATGCTTTTGGAAATGAGTTTGGGTTTCTTTTTGTTTTGTTTTGCTTTTGTTTCCCCCCTGGAATAGGGTAGGATATTATCCCTGTGGATCTCTGAATGACTGACCATTTCATGAGAAGATAGGTCATTTGGGTGGAAATGCTTATATTCAGTCCTGTGAGTAAAGAAACTCTTTTTACCTCTTAATTGTCCATGAGAAAAGGATGCAGGTTCATCAGGGAAGTGAGCGGATTCATGTCCTTAGAGAAAAGGGGGCAATTTCAGCAGAAGTGGTTGCAAAGAGGGAATACTATTTTCTTGAAGTTCTCAAAGGTGTTTTTTCACAGTGTGCAAGAATTTGTGTAAGAACTGTTTGAAATCTCTCAATATCCAACTTACTGAATGAAAACAAAATATTTCTACAAATTAAAAATAAAGCATATCAAAGTCTAATTAAATATGAAATTCCAACAATTTTAAATAAGCTTTATTTCTTTAGTGGTTTTTCCAAATATATGCTTTTATAAGAATACTTTCAGTGAATCAGTCATTTCCTCAGAACCCTTTTTTCTTTTCTGACTGAGTTCCATCTGCCTTTTTATCCTACTCATTGCTATCCTTCTTTGCACCTAATTTCCAAATTAAAGTTCTAAAATACTTGGATTTATAAAAAAATGTTTATTTATTTTTTATTAAAAATAATTAATTTGAGAAACAATTCATACTTCTGTATCACTAGCTACTTTTTTTCCTGATAATGTTATCATAGTCTGTATATTCTAATCATTGACACATCTTAGCTGAGTGTCTTTGTGAGAAAATTCTGATTTATTTTGTTGGTAAAAATTATGTAGATTTAAACCAACAATTTATTATGCATTAGCAAGGGAAATAATACACATAGCAAATTCTTTTCTACCCAAGCATAATTGGAATGCCTTATTGCAGTGCTGAAGAAATTCAGACTGTAAAGTTCCACAGTTAAACCAGTTTTTTTTGGCAAAGCATCTGAGATCTCTTAAAATCCATATATATTTTGGGTGTGACAAAAAAGTGTTGACAAATTACTGTCCCTTCATTTTGTGTCATATTTTCCACCTTCTTGTCTCTCCTCCCTCTCTTCGTAGACTTTGATGTTCTCTGGCACACTTAGCATAAATTTCCGGTCATTAGAGGCAAAAGCTCATTATTTATACTTACCGGCAA
>VXBX01001569.1:89134-126059 GCA_013400415.1 Scytalopus superciliaris
AAATATATGCTTTTATAAGAATACTTTCAGTGAATCAGTCATTTCCTCAGAACCCTTTTTTCTTTTCTGACTGAGTTCCATCTGCCTTTTTATCCTACTCATTGCTATCCTTCTTTGCACCTAATTTCCAAATTAAAGTTCTAAAATACTTGGATTTATAAAAAAATATTTATTTATTTTTTATTAAAAATAATTAATTTGAGAAACAATTCATACTTCTGTATCACTAGCTACTTTTTTTCCTGATAATGTTATCATAGTCTGTATATTCTAATCATTGACACATCTTAGCTGAGTGTCTTTGTGAGAAAATTCTGATTTATTTTGTTGGTAAAAATTATGTAGATTTAAACCAACAATTTATTATGCATTAGCAAGGGAAATAATACACATAGCAAATTCTTTTCTACCCAAGCATAATTGGAATGCCTTATTGCAGTGCTGAAGAAATTCAGACTGTAAAGTTCCACAGTTAAACCAGTTTTTTTTGGCAAAGCATCTGAGATCTCTTAAAATCCATATATATTTTGGGTGTGACAAAAAAGTGTTGACAAATTACTGTCCCTTCATTTTGTGTCATATTTTCCACCTTCTTGTCTCTCCTCCCTCTCTTCGTAGACTTTGATGTTCTCTGGCACACTTAGCATAAATTTCCGGTCATTAGAGGCAAAAGCTCATTATTTATACTTACCGGCAAAATATAATATGACCCTGAATATAGAAAAAAGGTAAGTTTTAGCAACTTTATTTGAACTAAAATCTTTTATTCTGTACATTTCTTTGGAGCTGAAAGAACTATTCAGGTGTACAGTACAATGTAACCTAGTTGGGAGAAAAAAAGAAAAACATAAAATAAAATTTTCACTTCTCAAAGTGGGACATATTTTGTTCAGATATATTTCCATGTATTTTTACCAAAATTAAAAAAAATAAGTAAACAAATAAAACAGAAACACATTAAATTCATCAAACGATGTCTCCAGGATTCTTCCTTATTCTTCAAAGAAACAGCAAGATCTGTACTAGTACTCTAGTACCTGTGAAGACCTGTGAAGTCTTATGGCTCATCATTATTGCCACTATAATGATGTTGCAAAACCAATATTGCATTCAATAAGAAACTACACTTCATCATACTCTCTCTAATATCCACATATTCCCATCAACACCTATGTATTTATATAGCTACAATATGCTTATGAATCTTCTGAATTAACACTACAGGCATTCGCTATTCAATTACATCCTTAACAAAAAAAAAAAATATTTTAATTAACTTTTCTAAAATACAAGGCATGGTTTTATATTAAATCTTATGTCTTTGTTACAATTACCATTTCAATTCTTAGTATTAATTCTGCCAGTGATTATACTATCTTAAAGAAAAACTACAGAGAAAGAAAACAAGATCTTAAATCTGAACTCATGCTCATTTATGAGCTATCCAATTGATCTTCAATAGTGCAACACATTGCTAATGACAACTTCATTTATGTTTCCTAGAATTTAAAAAACTTCTGATTTAAATAAGGGCAATTGGGCTGATGCTGTAAAATACAATTCTGTGCATCATTTACAGTACTGTTGTGTGGGTCGTTTCTGTTCACAGCAGCACAATTTATGAATATACATTAAGGTTTTGTTTCTTCATTAGTTTCTCATTACCTTCTACTATCAGTTCCCAAATTTGTTATTCCATGTGTCATTATTACAACATTTGCTCTGAGTTTGTCGAACAATACACTTCCATCATTGAAGGTGGAATTTACTTCAGCACTCTAGACAAGAAACTCTATTTCAGTCATAGTATTCTGGCAATATTATTGTTCTAGTAATAATTTCTAGTATTGTCTCTGGTGATATTATCTACCATTGATTTATACGTACCATACAACAACTGGTGAAAAACGAATTGGACATAGCCCCTACTATGGGAGAGACTCTTAAGGCCGTACAGCAGGTGAAAACTGGCAAGGCAGTTGGGGGTTGATGGAATCCCACCCAAAATCTGGAAGCACACTAAAATTCACAAGCTCATTGTGTGTTGCTGGGAACAAGGCAAACTACCACCAGATCTCCGTGATGCAGTCATCATTACCCTGTACAAGAAGAAAGGAGAAAAATTGGACTGCTCAAATTACCGAGGTATTACTTTGCTCTCCATTGCTGGTAAAATCCTTGCAAGAATACTTTTGAACAGATTAGTACCCGCCATCGCAGAGGAACTTCTACCTGAAAGCCAATGCGGCTTCAGAGCCAACAGGAGTACCACAGACATGGTATTTATTCTCAGGCAACTGCAAGAGAAGTGTAGGGAACAGAACAAAGGTCTCTGTGTGACTTTTGTTGACCTCACCAAAGCTTCTGACACTGTGAGGAGAAAAGGCCTCTGGCAGATTTTGGAACGATTTCTTAATCCTAATCCTCCCCAGATCCTCAAAATGATCACCCTGCTGCATGAGGACCAGCGTGGCCAAGTCAGATATGGCGATGCACTCTCTCAGCCTTTTCCCATAGCCAACAGTGTGAAACAAGGTTGTGTTCTCGCACCAACCCTATTCACGATTTTCTTCAGCATGATGTTCCAAAGGGCCAGGGCAAACCTTGATGAAGACAACAGCATCTATATCTGATACTGTCCTGATGGAAGACCTTTCAACCTTAGGCGACTGAAAGCCCACACCAAGACCCTCAATCACCTTGTCCGTGAGCTGCTTTTTGCTGACGATGCCGCCCTCGTTGCTCACACAGAAGCAGCTCTGCAGCGCTTAACATCCTGCTTTGCAGAGGCTGCTGAGCTCTTTGGGCTGGAAGTCAGCTTGAAGAAGTCCTCTATCAACCTGCACCTCACGAAGTCTTTCACCATCCCCACATCACCATAGGCAAATCAGAGCTTAAGTCAGTTCAGTGGTTCACCTATCTGGGAAGCATCATTTCCTCAGATGCTAAGATTGACAANGAGCCCCGAAGAAGAGATACAAGGACTCCCTCAAACAACACCTCAGCCTTGGCCATATTGACCACCATCAATGGTCCACTCTGGCCTCCAATCGGGAGGCATGGAGACACACCATCTATAATGCTGCTGCTTCCTTTGAGATTGCACGCAGGATCAGTCTCAAAGAAAAAAGACAATGCAAAAAGAACCGTGCCTTGCCAATACAGCCTGTGGAAACTTTCCACTGTGCCTTTTGCAACTGGACTTGCCTGTCTCGCATTGGCCTTTTTAGCCACCAGCGCGCTTGCAGCAAGTGTGGGTAGAGCCCTTCCAAAATCTATGTTCATGAAGCCTAGCCATGATGACTATTATCAGTTTTCTCTTCTCTGCTCAACAGCCTAATAGATCACAGTATTTCCTAAACTTTGCCATTACTGTTTTAATAAATAATTCTAAAATGCATTTGGAAAATGTTTGTCACTAGAATATGTGTATTTTCTTTTTCATCTGCAGAAACAACATTAAATATTAGTTCGAACTGTATTGCTAATACAACAATGAATTTTACATTCTATTCTGTCTTTTGTGAAAGTGTGTTACATGATATGGATTTTTACATATTAGAGAAAACTAGAATAACAGAATGCATTGTTTTAGCTTGGGAGAACATAAATTATGTCCTGGGATAATTTTTCATTTATAAAAAGGCTTAAATTTCCTTGGTTCTTTAGATGTCTTACACTCCAAAGTATTACAGCTGAATCCAGTGGACCAGATAATACTAGTGCAAAATTTGAAAAGCCTTGTATAAAAGAATAAAATATGGTTTTTCTTTAATCTTTCCACTTCAGAAATCAAAGTTCATGAAATTCTTTCTCCTTTCCAAGAACGCAGAAGGGGGCTGGAAAAATGTGCATCAAAATGCATGTTAACAAATGCTTGCAAAATTCATGGTGTTTTTGATAAACTACATAACAAAAGATGACTGGCTGGAAGTAATGTCATTTTGTTTTATCCCTTCACTGTTTCTGTCTTTATAGATTTTGGCAGCTTTTATTATTAAGAATACATTTTCTCTTAATTTAATTTAAGTGATTTAAATATAACATAAACACACAACCCCTACCTATAATGTGCATATTTGGACAATACTAGCATTGCTATCCAGAAAAATTAAAGATCAAGTTGACTTGGCAATAGTTCAAACATATCAACTCAAGGGAGAGAAAATCAGATTCAATAAGGCTGGCCAGGGTGAGGTAAGGTCCTTAGCACTGAGCTTAGTGCAAAACCCCCACAAACAGACAAGAATAAGAAAACATGCACAAACACACAACCTCCCAGAAAACACATCACCACAAGTTAAAAAACTTCCAATGCCTAAAGATCCTGACAATTAATAAAAAACAATAAATAAAATTGCTACAACAGGATTAAAAATCTGATGAAACCTTACCAATGGTGCTTTTAAGAGGCTATCCACTGGTTTCTTGAAAGTTCTTGCCATCCAAAAAGGTGGGCAAAATACCACATAGAAGTTTTACTTTTCTCACTATGCTCAAGGAAAACAAAATATAACGTAAGCTACATGTGACAGTTTACACTGAATACTTTTGCTATCACATCCCTAAAGCATATTTATTCACATGAATTTCATTTTTCTGTTACCTGCTATGCATATAACAAAATTTCCCTTCAAAAAAACTTGAAAGAAACAATTAATCTGAAAACTTCAAACAAGTCTTATTAGATAAATTCAGAATTACATCTGTTACAACCTGGTTCTGAAACTCCAAGCTTTACATTTTAATTTCAGACTTCAAGAGATTTCACCCACACAAACCCTTCAGAAGCCATTGGTTCTTTGGTACCTTGAGTTCATGTCTGGAAAATAGCTACACATTTTTCTCTAAGAGACTTCTTTTAATTTAGTGAGAAAATAGGCATTTTGGCAAAAAGGGTTTTACAGAGATAACATGCAACTTCACAAAAGCATTACAACAGATTACCAGGACTAACAAGGACTGCTATAGAGAACCTTCGTTATACCCAGCAAACACAAACTCTGTGCCACTTCAGTGAAGTACCCCACCTTACAGAAAAGAAGTATTTAAGTTACCCACAAGGGGAAGAAAAGAATAGAGGAAGAGAGATTAATAGAAGAAAGAATAGAGAGAGGAAAAGACAAGAGAAAAAACACAGTTATCACTTAGAAGGTCACATGTTGATGGCTTTGAGAAGAACAGTCCAGGACAAGACAGAGACCTTGTTCATGCCTGTTTATAGACTTTGGCCACTGTGGCTGCTTCCCCCGGGCAGAACATTTGGTTCATTGATCACTTTCTGTCCCCTCAGCCAACGTAAGCGTGCCACAGCCTGTCAGGGGCCCCAGGGGATATGGTGTGGGCAGGTTAGCAAATGTACATTATTGGTTCACAGGTGCCCCATGTGGCCTTCCATGCCATGTGGTTGCTGACTCCAGTGGCATCCTGGCTGACCATGTAAGCACTGTACTAAATGCCTGGTCCCCTCCCTTTCCACACACACACACCCACCCACCCACTCAACCCCATAAGGTGATTCTGACCTAATAATCACTGATCTGCTGTGTGACAATATCTTAAGGCCCTGTTATTTAATCACATTGCAATGAAATTATTTTATACTTTGCAGTGGTAGAAAGTATCCTATAGACATTGCAAAAACATTTTTCAACCATACAATATTAAAAGAAATGAAATTACATTCTCCTTTATACTGATCTGCTGTTTTCAGAGGCAAATAAAATCCATGCATGGAAATAAAAAAAAAAGACAAAAATAGCTTAATTGTTATTTCTGCTTCTAAGAAAGGGAAAGGTTGCTTCCACATTACAATATACATTTCCTTCTTTTTGAAAATCAGAGCAGTTTAGGTTTGGAGGAATTGTGAAGATCACCTAATTCCAGCCCCCCCTGCCATGGGCAGGTACATTGTCCACTAGACTAGATTGCTCAGAGCCCCATGCAACCTGACCTTGAACACTTCTAATGATGGGGCATTGACAACTTCTCCATGCAGCCTGTTCTAGTGCCTTATCACCCTTATAGTAAATAATTTATTTCTAATATTCAGTCTAAATCTATCCTATTTCAGTTTGAAGCCATTTCCCCTTGTCTTATCACTATATGACCCTCCTGGATGCTGCCTTTTGTACTGAAAGGCTGCTATAAGGTCTCCAAATGCACAGAATGAGAGTTATCAAGGAAATGCTAACATTCTGACACAACCACTTTGGTATCTTCTGCAGCATAAGGTGTGTTGGCATGATATAGGAAGCCTAAAGAAATAATAACATTTCTCTGTGTCTAGGTTTAACAATAATAGGTTGCATGATATGGAACAACCTGGATACTGACCAAATTGTGTGTGCTGCAATGCATGGTCTTTTTTCTTCTAAAAGAAAATAAAACTGAAGATTTCATAAGCAGATCCCCATGGGGCCATTGTTTCAACTATCTTAACAGGAAAAATATAACATTACAGTTTTCTGACTTAAACATTGAAAAAACCCCAATGTAGTTCCAACAGTTTATCCCTGACTAATTCTGCTTGAGATGTTGTAGCTATAATTCTGCTACCAGAGACATTTGTGAAAAAGGTGATGAAAACTAGAGCAGTTAATTTTTAACATGTGAAACTTACTTGTAACAGGGGAATCCTCAAATGACCTGTAAAATTTCCAGGATTGGACTCCCTAATCCTCTTTTCAATGAGTCAAGGACTTGACCCATAAACTCTAAGAAAATTGCCATATAACATTGTGCCTCTAGAACAATTGGTGTTATTTTAGGTCTCACCTGATAGTCTGGTCTGTTTGCATTTATTTATTCAGTTAAGCATCATGGAAACTGAAAAAATCACCTGTAAAGGTAAAATATGGTATAATCTGCAAAAGGAATTTCTTCCTGATTACAACAGTTAGTGAATGCCTTGTATTCTGTAGCCTGTTTATACATTTACAATAATTAACCTGTCTGCACTACCTATGGTTGGTTTTGCTGTTAAAGTAGAGCTCTATTCTTTCTGTGTAAACTGCACCACACATGCACTATTTAAATACAGTTTGTCTATTTGCCTTTTGTGCTTTTGAGTATAATGAATTACTATAATCACAATCATCACATTCCATTTTACTGAAATGAAAAGAAGCAGTCTAATATTATGGCTCATAAAGATGATAATATTCCAGCTTTCTGTTTAATTCTATTTTTTAGAGGGCAGATTTTTGGAAGACAATTGATGTAGTTTATCTGGCTCCAAATACCAACTAAAATTTATATCATTAATTTTAATTCAATCTCTTAATATAAATTATTTTCTGTCTTTTGCACAGCTAGTTTTCCTAGGAGACCTGTTCTCAGCAGCTGAGGCTGGCCTCACACTTACGGAGATGTGATGTGAGGTTTGAGACACCTTGTCCATTAACACCTCGCAAAGGTGCATTTACTATAGCCATAGGGAGAAGATAAATGACATATTTTGAGATCTTGTTTGTTCCTGCACTTAAAACCATTTCCAAAGGGAATGTAAAAGCCACTGCATATGGCACAAATGTAATTCTGGACAGAGCTTGCATATGAATTACAACTCAGAGTCAATACCACCATCTGTCCAAAAAGTCTTTTCTGATCTCCTTGCTTGAAATGCAACAGAATCAGCAAAAGCATGTGACACCATGAGAGAAACAGAATAAAGCAGCTGGCTCCTCATTGTAATAAAAAACAAAGTTAAAAAGAGGTGCTTGACAATAAGCTTTCTAATCTAAACTCATTATTCCTTGATGGTCTATCACCTTGCCATTGACTGAATTTCTTGCCTAACCCTCAGCCTAGCTTAATACTCTATAATGACTATAAAAGCATTTGCTATGATGAGAAATTCTGGCGCAGCCTGAAGCTTTACATTAGAATATCTTATTCTACAAAAAACCACAATGCAGTCAACTAGATGCTGATGCATTAAGGCATCACTACTTATAAAACATGAGCAATTTTGATTTGTTAAATCACTGGTTTTTGATAAACATTATTTCAATCTAGGAGTGAACTGAGTAGTACTTGGATACACCTTGTACAAAATAAGGTTGAATTTATTGGAAATTTAGCAACACAACTAGAATTTTTAGCAAACAAATTTATACTTTTTTATAAAGTCAGTTTTATAAAGAAAAAAAAAATTACTTGGATCAGATTTTCTCCTTAAACAGACTGTTATTATGTCTGTAGTAGTATTTGCTTAGCTTAAATCTGAATACGTATTAAGGATAAAAATACAACTTTCATTGGTACATTTTGATTGACAACAAATATGGACAGGAGCTGAAAGTAGTTTTCCAACTATTTTCTTAGCAAAATATTTCCTGCATTTCCAAACTGAAATTTTAAATAGAAAAAAATTCCTATTTCATATTCCATATCATTATATTTTAATGATCTTTGTCAATGTAGTGAAGACTCCTACAGCATAACAATGTCACCACAAAACAAATAAAGCTGCAAATATAAATTATAATATGTGACTAGTGCAGCTGCATTAGATTTAATGGAGGGAAGAATAGAACTGAATAGAAAAGCAAAAGAAATCATCACTTAACCTGTAATTTACAGTTCAGTATCGCTCTCCTCTATATATATCCCTTACAAATGAAGGTGTCCATTCAAGAAGCAAGGGAAGATTTATTTTTTTTTTTAATATGTTGACATTCAACAGCTCAAAGGATGAGCTATTTATTAAAAAAAATGTCAACTTAAGGCCTTAAATTAGGGAGTAAGAGCAGAATAAGCAAGCTTAAAAAAATATTGAAAAATCTAAAGATTAAAAAGCACTGAAAAAGTACTTGCACATGGTGATTCTAAAGAATCTGTGAGCTTTTATACTGACTAGGCTTCTGAGCCCTAGGTTAGCCAAGGAAAGTTAAAAATACCCTTCCAGAGAAAGCCAACTGCTTAAATAAAAATCAGATACTTCAAGACTTCCTACTCACCCTTACAAATCTTATAGATTTGATTATTCTGAGTTCAGAATTATCAAAGGATTTGGGAAAAGCTGATATGTTCTGTTGCTATAAAGCACACATTGAGCTGTGAGGATCTGTGGCCTGACATGACAATACAAGGATCAGACCTAGAGCCGTAGGACAATTAATGTGCTGATTCAGGGCTTGTTAGGGAAACAACGCCCTAATAAAAAGACTGGAAAATGTGACTGAAATTCACATCTCCTTGAAAAATTTCAGTGAAAGAAGGCAGAAGTTACAAAGACACAAAAGTCAAGTTCTGTAAAATACGAAGTACTTTTCACAAGAGACAGAGTGCCTGCAACACTCACAGACTTCAGCATAACTTACATGCCAAATTCCTCTCTGGGAAGTAAACAGCTACTGGTACACATACCTATTTTCAGAAGAATGCACAGTAAAACTGCAGATATTCTGAGAAGTTAGTATATATAAGAGAAATACAATGTGTTTTCTCATAGATTAATCCAGGAGCAGGGTAAAATTGTTCAGTCAATGAGCAATTGTGTGAGTATGGACACATTGCATTCCTCACTACATTTTATCCACTCCACTCTTCCCTACTGTCTGTTTATATTATTAGCTCTTAGGAATAAAGAATAACAATTGTCATTCTAAGTCCTGAATAATGTTTTTATTCATAGATCTGAGTGTGATTTATAAAAGGAGATGAAATTCAATATTTGTGATATAAAGTGAGGTGAAATGGATTCAGAAAACATTACATTTAACACTAACCAAGTCTCCTGATTGCAATTCAAATGTGTTATCCACCATGTATGCAATAATATATTTGAATACAGGATAACACACAGGATAGCATACAGGATTTTTATTCTTGATGAGGCTTCTAAAGGCAGATGGATAAAATCAAGAAAAGAACACCAAAACATATAAATTAAGCCGTTAAAAATTCAAACTGGCAGTACTTTATCACCATATACTGTACGCAAGACTTGATGGGTAAGCATGCAAAGACATTGGGACAACTGCCTGAAAATAAGAATCTAGGTCTTGGTTAGTTCCCCAGTTGTGGTCCCAGCATGTATAAATGATTTACATTATGGGATCTGCAGAGCACTCTGCTTAGTTACATGTGACATTCTATTACAAAGCTAATGTTTAATTTGTTGTCTGGAACTTGACTGATGAATGAAATATGCTCATACATTTAGCATTAATCCACGATAAAGTGATGAATAATTTCAGTCAAGAAGATGACATTATTACAAAACTGTCTTGCTTTAAATCCAGTTGAGATCACGGAAGATACTCTTAATGTAAAACATTTTTAAATTGTTGGTTAACCATTATACTAATCTTGTGTGTGCATAGCATACATACTCCAAAAAATGTATTTTTAAAATTATTTTGAAATTTTCTTTCGTTTAATTCCTATGTCAAGAATTTGACAGTTTTGATACAAAATTGTAGAATTAATTTTTCTGTACTCTAAAATAAAATTTATTTGAATGGCAAACTAAATATTAACATACAAAATCTCAATTATTATGTTCTTATATATATTTCTTAACTTTTCCTTAGTGTTTCTCTTTTGTGTGTGTGTGTGTGTGTGTGTGTGTGTGTGTGTGTGTGTGTGTGTGTGTGTGTGTGTGCATATATTTCCCCACGAAGTAGCATAGGTCATCATGATCATTCTCTTAGTTGCAAAAATATGTCCATATTTATTTTTCAGTCCAAAGAGATATGCAGCTAGTCTGTTCTAAAATACTTCCACACTGAATCCCCTTAAAAATAATTAGGAATAGATTTTAAGCTCTCTCTCTCTCTATATATATATCTCCACTGAACTTCACAAAACCCCCAAACAAACAAATTTCACAAGAAATAACAAAATAAAAAAATACTCTCCAGATTTTTAGTAATTTTTTGCAGACTCATCTGATTTAAAATGTTTGTTTAACTAAAAATAGTCAAAGTATTGGAGCATTACTTTATCTGAAGTGTTTGAGGTCCAGCAGTCACTAAAATGTGACCCCCTTGGAAAAAGCCCAGGGCATATCAAATATTCAGATATATCTCTATATTTGGAAAGGATTTCAACCCCTCAGATATGATCCCGGCTGGAGGATTAAAATTTAATCAGAATGATAATGATCAGGAGACATACTGTATACCTGGTTTAGGTCCACAAAAGGAAACTTGCATTGCAGGATCAGACTCCTTATGTTTGACAACAGCCCCTACTACCAAAAAACTTTGAGGAAAAAAATAAAAATCAATAAAAATCAACAGAAATTCAAGATATGTGAAATGCTCAGTTGTAAACAACTGACATTTTCTATCACCCTTTCCATCCTGCTATCATTTATTTATGAAATAAAGCAATGAATTATTATGCTTCTCACTATGTTTTCATACATGAATCTGTTGTGAGCTGACTTATAAAATGACTATGCTTCAAATGAAAATTATATACCTCTATTTTAAAATTCTGTAAATAATAGTGATATCAAATGCATCTTCTAGAAAAATAAATATCAAAAATAAAGCTTAATTCTCAATTTATGCCATAGTAATTCTTTCTCCATAACTTAAAGAAAAATAAATAATCCATGTCAATGAACTTATATAATTACATAATTATATAATTATAGTATATAATAATTATATTAAATATATAATTAATTAATTGTGTTATCCAACAAATCTTACTGAACATATTGATTAGTACTCTAGAAAACTTCCAAAGGAAGTAAGAAAGGAAGCAAATAATTGTGTAACTCCTCAGAGCTTTGGAAGGGCCCATCAGAGAACTTGAAGCTTGAAAAATTAAGACTAGTTACTGCATAGATGAATCCTAGGGATCTCTGTTTTTCTATGGAAGTGGAGTGGTTTCTACCATTCAAAAACCAAAGTACTATTCCGTCAGATTTTGGAAGAAAATTATCATCCCACCTGGAGCCTGGGCAAGGCAAATGTGAGAAGGTCATCCCTACAACCATCTTTGTCTCCTGTCCCAAACCGAAGGTTACAAAGGCTGAAAAGATCCTCTTTTCACAGGTATGCCATAGCTGGGAGATGAGAGGGACAAAGTCTCAGGGAAAGGACTGAACTAAGGAAAGCTAGGACAGACAATCTCACAGTTAGTGAAACAGTGGGAAAACAAAGAAAATGGAAAGCAAAACTTCAAAGTAGGGCTCTCCCCAGCAGAGCTAAATGAGCACATAAGCTTGTGGCCCAGTAACTCTGTTATTACTTGCAATAGACAATGTTTTATGACGTGCTTCCTGACCCATCTGGGCTGGGCTAGGTGTGCCAGAAGGCTGTTATATTTCATAACAGCACTTTTCTAATAATGAGTTATCTAATATGTCTGAGCAAATAAAAGCACTGTACCCATTGCTTTGGCACCTTCATATGATATTTTTCAAAAGTAGACATAAATTCTATGGCAGTACCCCACTACTAAAATATTAATATCTCCATATTTTCTGTGCCTTTTCCCCTCTGGCCCCGCAGCCTCCACCAGCAGGCATGTCCTTGCTTTGCTGGAGGCACAATGTTGTCAAGAGAAAAGAAAGCACCAATCCAAGAACTGAATAAATTTTTTAAGCATCTTCAGCACACATCTCCTTGGGTCTCTTAGGCACAGGGCAGTATATTTTCAGTTTGTCCATAGCAAGTAGAAATATCTCCATATGAATTCTGATCGCTTTTTCATATATAGGTTGAAGTAAAATACAATAAATACTATTTCTAGCTAGTTTAAAATATTCAATGATCATATAGTTCAACTAAGAATATACTCAGCACCCTGTGAAACAAACCAGAAATGCCAACAGCAAGTGTCAGCGGATTAGTAGTTGAGTGTCTTTCTCAAGATCATCACAGCCAGCAACAAATTTGAATCAACAATCTTCTGGAACATTGAGACCATAATTTTTCTCAATTACTTCTGTCATTGATTGGAAGAATTCTGACATAATGTTTTTTATGGCCATTTTCACTGATTTATCAAAGAAACCAAGAATTCTAGGTGCAGATTTACTAAGATTTAAAGCACTGCATTTTTTGATAAAGGGTAATTTCTTTTCTTTTTTTTTTTTGTTTCTTTCTCTTTTTTATTTTGAAAATGATATGATAACATAAAATATTAGACCTTGGTTCAGGTGTTGCAGCACTAAGTAAGGCATCATTTACACACCCTAAAATGCTGAGCAGTAAACCTTAAAGCCCACTTTATGCACAATAATGAAATTGAATTTATTGAACTCTATAATGAGAATGATAAAAAAATCTACTCTCAGTCATTGCCATCATTATTTGAATTAATTAGTACCAATACCACAATTTTGGTCTAATTTACCCTATGTCATTGTAAGTCCTTAGAAAATTAATGTTTTGAGGAACTTTTTATGTATAAGTCACTGAGAGGTAATTTTGCATTCATTATAATCAACAACTAAATCAGATGCAGGATGTAGCAAGCAAAAATTTATACTTTACTCAGCAAGTTTTATTGTTTGTTTTTTTCTAATGTGATCTGCATCTATTCAGAAACTTTTTATTGATGCTTGCATCATTATTCTTAGTTCATAAACAGCAGTAGATCTAACATAACAATTCTGTCAGAATACCTTATTGCAGTTACAATGAATTATTAATTCATATGAAATTGTTTTCCTCTGGTTTCCATTAGTTTTTTAAATGTAATTTATTTTTCATTTGTTTCTAGTACAGGTGGGTGTAGTAGATAAATAATTAGCAGTGACCTCTGTTGGATTGTTCACTCAAGACAAAAAGAATTTCATAAGCTGAAACATGTTACTTTTCAGTGCAAACACTCACTAAAATATTTCTTAGTTCAGCTAGTTTGGATAGTTCAGTAATAGATATAATAATAGTAATTTCTTTCTCCACCTCTAGGCTCTGTGAAACTGCTTGTTCTGGACCATGTTTTTGTCCACAGGTCTTTCCAGGTAAATATAGAAATTTCTATGTGTGAGTGTGAGTATTCATAAGTGCTTAACCTCCGCTCATTATTGACATAATATGCATTTTCCCCCTGAATTTTCTCTATTTTGCTATCCCCATTTTTGTCAAAAAGTGGTACTTTGTGGAAAAATAATTCTGCAATTACCTAAATTGTTATGTTATTGTTGTGAGCACTATTATGCCCATTTTCATACTTACCACTGATTATATGTGTTTTAAGTAAAGAGTAACTCCTTTAGCAGGGATGTTCTACAAGAAAAAAGAGATTCTGAGGAATTCTATTTATTTATTTGCTGTATTCTTTGTCACAACATAATTTGTCTTTCTCTGAGAAAACTTTGTAAACTATGCTTTTCCTTACCTTTTAATGTTTCTCTTAATTTTTCTAACTATTCATATTTATTCATTGAGGTAAATCATTGCAGCATCCTATTTACAGTATCTAAACTTTGCTAATGGTAATAACAAAACAGTAATTTTCCACTTTTTGCTTGTTTGTTTGTTTGTTTTGTTTTGTTATATATATTTGTGAGACAGACTTCTTCTTAGGCCCAGGGACAAAAAGATTCATTTACCAGAACTTTACATAGGAAACCCACATAAATTAAAATTTTTTCCTATGATATTTTAAAATATTTTAGAAGGGCAGAAATATTATAGACAGGTGAAAACAACTGACTCCTGCTAAAAATCAAATGAAAGCCAGAGATCATTGAATCTCTGCTAGATTTCAGTCAACTAATTTTGAAATATTTACTATAATTGTACAGAATAAATGAAATTCAGCTATTCCAAGAAAGAGACATATCAGCCAAGATAACCCATAAACTAACACATAGAAAACAGAAATGGTTATAATAATTTTATCATATAAAAAAGTATAAAATACAGAACTGTTGAGGACATTTAGTTGGGTCCTAATGTTTGTAAAAGAAAAAAATTAATTTATAACACTGATTAATTTATAATGAATTCATTAATTCATGTTGTACTTAGAAGAATTGCTTCATTATTTGGTGTCCATCAGAAAAGGACTGAATAGCAACAACAACAATAGTTATAAAGCTCATCTTTATAACCTGTGTAGATGACAAAAAAAATAATTATAAAAATCATAATCACAAAATTATATAAATTTATTTGCTTGTGTTTTAAGATATTATTAATGCAGTGTTTAATATTTAGATTGTGCTATTCATATGTATCTTCTAATACAACACTTCTATTTCCTTGATTTTTCTTCTGTCAAATTCAGGTTCACATGTATGTTTGAGGTTTTTTATGACACAGTAGTTTGAGGGAGAGATCTGGCATATCTTCTGCCTCATCAAGTGTAAAAACGGTTAATGGTGTCAGCCTGAAAAGAGGATGTAGCCTTTGCTTGTACAGGTGGAAGGTCATTGTTTTTAAGCCTACTTTTTTTCTTGCCTTGAGCACACGGTTCACCTCCCACAGTAACAGTACAGGGCTATGTTTGATTCTGTCATTAGTCACTCAACTTCACAGAGAAGTAACCTGCTTACATTTCTTGTCCTTTAGGATCAGCAATTACTCTCTGTGTTTCTCTGGACACTTTGCTTTCTCACAACTAAACTATTCTTAGCTTCTTCATTTCTTTTATTTCCATTAATAAAATGCCCAGTAATATGCAAATTCTTGTACTTTCAACATTACACCACCATCACACTTTTACTCCCACATTTATTAAAACCACCAGTAAACAAACAAACAGAAATTATCAAGCTATGCTGGAGGCAGAGAGTAATCAGATTTTCTCCTGAAATCACAAAATCTTCTATCCTATTGGTAAAGCCATACACACATATACCCCTTAATGCCTAAGGGATTAGTTTCACTGTTTCTTAAAATACTTATTCTATATAGCAAGTGTAGAGCTGGGCTGTCATTTCCCACTTACTATGGATCTATATTTTTCTGCTTCTCCACTTACTTCCATTCCAATTTGGAAGTGAAAGAAAATATTATTTTTCAATGGAAGCTAAAGGGTGAATGACAGTGAGCTTTTATTCGCTATTTGCATAAGAAGTCCTTAGATGAATTCAGATGTTGACAGTGATATTCCTAGCTGGTTAGCAAAACTGATGGTATGAAAGATAGAAGATATGAATTCACAATGAAGAATTAAACAACCACAATTTAATTAAAAATTATAATAAATACAACAAAATAATAAAAAAATAAAATAATGAAAATAAAATAAAATTGAACAAAATATACAGATTAACAGAACCACACAAGTCTGTGTCAAATGCTTATAGTGGTTTAAGACCAGCCAGCAACCAAGCCCCATACAGCAGCTTGTTCACTGTCCACCTCAGGAGGATGGGACAGAGAAGAACAGTAATAGTGAGAAAACTCACAGGTTGAGATAAAGANTGAACAAAATATACAGATTAACAGAACCACACAAGTCTGTGTCAAATGCTTATAGTGGTTTAAGACCAGCCAGCAACCAAGCCCCATACAGCAGCTTGTTCACTGTCCACCTCAGGAGGATGGGACAGAGAAGAACAGTAATAGTGAGAAAACTCACAGGTTGAGATAAAGACAGTTTAATAGGGAAAGCAAAAGTCACACATGCAAGCAAAGAAAAACAGGGAATTTATTCATCGCTTCCCATGGACTTGCAGGTGTTCAGCCATCCCCAGGAAAGCAGGGCCCCATCACGTTTAACAGTGATTTGGAAAGGCAAATGCCATATAGAGATGCATCCTTCCTTCTTCTTTCCCTGGCTTAATATGCTGAGCATGATGCTGTGTGGTCTGGAATATCCCCTTGGTCAGCTGGGATCAGCTGTCCTGGCTGTGTCCCCTCCCAACTCCCTGTGCAGCCCCAGCCTCCTTGCTGATGGGGTGGAGTGAGGAGCAGAAAAGGCCATGACACTGTGCAAACACTACTCAGCAGTAATAGTGATTTCAGCACAAATACATAACATGGCCCCTTATGAGCTACTGTGAGGAATATTAATTCATTCTACCCAAGCCAAAACTAGCACAACAAAAATATATTGCTAGATATAAGCAAGTCAGAATCATAAGTTAAGCTGCAAGGGTTTTGCAATCTTGTTTCTAGTAAATTTAGACATAAAGTGAAAAAAAACCTGAATAAGCAACTTGGGAGTAGATACGGAGTTTGTACAGAGTTCCGGCTGTTTACTTTTTAAATAAGAAATAACAAAAAAACCCCAAACCAACAAACCAAACAAAAAATAAGAGGATATTTTGATGTAAACTGCCCTCTTGCAAACAAATTTTATTGTTAACATCAAATCTTTCCTGGATCTGTAGCATTGCTTTACTCACAAGCTTTTTTTAACTGGGCTGTTAGGAAAAAAAGTAGAATTTTTAAAGAAAAAGAAAATAAATTATTTTCAATATAGTAAAATGAATAGGTGGCCTTCTGAATAGAAAGACTAAGTGATTGACCAGCATATGTTAGTATAAGATAAAAAACCTATATGCAAGTAATATGGCGAGCTGTGTCATACAAAATATCTGATTATTATTTTGATTTTACTACTAGGAAATTACTAGGACATCAAGGGAAGAATTTTTAGTTTATTATCTTTACTCAGTATCTCCAGATAACCTCATGCATTTTGGCCTGAATCTTTTTACTCTTACTTGGTTCTTTCAAGTAGACGATCTCTTTCTTTATATTACTGAGATAATCATCATGATATGATGAGCTGTTTACAGTGGGAAACTGTATTTTTACTTATACATGGGCAGTCTTTTGAAAAACATACTACGAAGGCCTCTGGAATCTTTAAATAATGTAATTCCTTGCTATTTTTACTGATTTTTTATTATGTATTATTTTTATCTATTTATTACTGGTTTACTTATTATGCAAACATTTTTGTTAGACCCTTTTCTGGTTATAATTCAGCCAGTTCACAAAAAATTGCTTTTCTAAAACATCCTAGTTTTGTTCAAAGTGTGTGTAGTAATCATCTAGGTTACAGATGAGGACTTTTCCAAAACGGTGAAAAAGAGTTAAGTCATTTCAGGCAGCTTAGGAGACATCTCTTTGTGCAACATTGTTTTAGGAACAAAGAAAGAAAGAAAGAAAGAAACTAACTAGCTAACTAACTAACCAATTAACTAATGAACAAAACAAAACCCAAAATCCCCAAATCCCAAACATCTAAGCATTGGTATATAGTGTACTGAAAATTTTAAGTAATTTATTTTTTCTGAGCAAAGGTATGGATTTTATTACAACAATTATTTAAAAAAAAATAAAATTATTCCAGTCCTTACGAAGTCTTATTAAGAAGCAACAAATGAAGGGAATGCCAAATTTAAATACATACAGTTTCAGATGCAAATCACAAGCTTTCTTCAGTTTGCTTTGAGGTATTTATCTCAGAGATGAAGTGTCAGTAATTGCTTCATATGAGACATACACAGAGTAAAACCTAATTAGTAATTTAAATGTACACCAAATTGGAACATTTTGAGTCCCAATTAAAATTAATGGCTACAATTAATTCAGACTTATTAGTCACCATCTTGTTCTCTATTCCAGCTGCTGACATTTTTCAAGTAAATGAGACAGTGTTTGGTGAATCCATGTCACAAACACCACCATCAAGGGATGCTGTCACCTGTTTATTTGTCAGAAAGGTTTAAAAACCTTTCCATCTGCCTTTACGAGGGATCTACCAATCACAAAAGCTGCCAGATCACCAACTGCATAATGTGAAAAAGTTTTCATGAGTCTTGAGATAAGCACAGAATTGTTCAACTCCTCATGTGTATTACCTTAATCTTTCTCATTAACATGTGAGAAAATAGAACTTCAGATTTGTTTGTACATGCTTGTCAAGAGGAGTTCACTTGTATAGAAGTTATAACCATATTCTTGAGAGTACACGATCTTACAATAGGCAATTTAAGAGTCATCCTTATTTGTCCTTATTCCAAGACGCAATTTATTCAGAGCTCTTGCACATATTTGTTAAGCTGTGCATTCTAACCCAAAACTAATTCAAATCCAGACAAATGTGAAATTCTTATTTGTCTGGGGAAATAATTCATTAAATATACATTAAGTCTTTCCCTTACTTTTACATATAATCATTACACTACATGCATTTTAAAACTGATGAAGAACAAAGCACAGAGAAGATTTCACCTGAAGTCAACTGAGGAGTCTTATACTAGACCTCTTGGCATTGATACCCTACACCCAGTGTTTCAGTTAATAAATGACATCCTCTTCTGGATTGTGCTACACAACATGCTAAAATCTTGTAAACATGGCAAAATAAAGCTAGATCCTGTCACCTTAAGCTATTATTTCATGTAAGGTAAAATCTAACAAAATAATTTACACGTCAGAAATAGCCATCTTACTGGGGCCACTGACAGAAATATTTGCCTTTAGCTTCCAAAATTACCTATGCAAATGAAATTACTCTGGGTTAAATAAGTAGAGTGAAATATTAATCTAAAAAACTTCAGTAGACATGTCAAGAAATAGCAGATACATTTTATGGTGCATCAGTTTAGGTGCTATTATTTAATAAAGCACATGAGTAGAAAACAACACATTATCTTCTTAGTGTTTTCAGATGGCCCTGAAACTGTGCTTGTCATTGTTTTTCTTTTCAACTGGCACCATTAAAAGCAGCAAAGTCTTTGGTATTTAGGAAAATTTTAGCCATATTTCCCTGGACTGTCAACAGATAAAAAGTATCTTTTTGCACAGGAGATACCTAAATTCATACATTGTATTTATTAAAAGCAGTTTCCCAGAATATCACTATTTTTCTGCCCTAGCTTCATTTTATGTCACAACTACAACCACAAACTGCTCTGGGCTTAGGGTGTGCTCAGCAATCAGCACTGGTAAACCATACATCACAAAAAAATGAACCAGGGCAGACTGTCTTCTAGTCCTGCAATCTATTGAAACTTATTTTCTGTGAGAAGCTCCTAAATGCTTTGTGGCTCCATGCTGTTAAATTTATGTTCTTGCTGCTTCACAGAAACTCAGAGCTACAAAATACCTGTCCTCTTCCTTAATACATGCACAATCATGCTCCCATTCTTGCTTGCTGCGTGAATGTTTTTGGAACCTGTGGATCCTTTCTAACTTATCTTTAGTCATCCACTTTATCTTGCCAAAAAATCTCTGAGACAGAAATTCATGTAGCAGATCACACTGTGTTTCTGTATTGGATGTCTTTGCCCAGTTCTACAGTATGAAGAGGTCAGAGAGCAATTTTACCTACCTTGAACTTATAGATTAGCAAGGGATATTTCCAGGTCTAGTGATCCAGCTCGATGGCATTCAATGTCTGTTTCTCTAGCACATAGATCAGAGTTTTTCCCACTGAATTTTTTTGTTCCCTGCTATTCACAACCTACCTTATGAATGAGTACATAGGATGGCTACAGTATGCCACTATATGTTGCAAAGTACTGGTATTCATGACAATTGTTGTTTCTTAAATTATTTTATGTTTGAAATTTTGAGACAAAACTTTAGAAACAAAGGTTGCTGAAAGGGTAAGAGGAAACAACCAGGTGAAGAGCAAATTATCAATGTGATAGAGAGACCTTCCTCATGGACAGCCTCAGAAAGGCAAAAAACATGTTCATATGATAATGAACTGTGAGTTTTCAATGTGAGATGACAGCAAAGGAAAGCCAATACTTTCAAATTTAGGGCTGAGTATGCAAAGATATCTCAAGACAAAGCAAACAGGCAGCACTTGTCTCTGGGCATATCTGGTGAAGCAACATTTAGAATACAGGATTCAGCTCAGAAACTACCTTCCAGATAAATATTTATAAACTGTAAGGACTTCAGAATCAACCATGGAAAAGAAAAAATGCAACTTATTTATGAGAAAGGAATGGAAAATTCTAGAAAATTCCACATATCTGGCTTGTCTAATGCCTGGAGTGAAATGAGAAATCAATAAGAATTTGAAGAATGAAAATCCAAAAGACAAAATTATTATTTAAAAGAATACAAGAGAGTGTAATAAGAAATAATTCATTATGACATTGAATAACAATAAAGAAAGTTGAACTGGCAATTTCAAAAGTTCTCTTAAAGGACCAATATTACTTTCCTGAGGGAAATTACAAGAATCGTTTGCTAAATAAAAAAATAAATAAGAAAAAAAAATTTTTAAAAGATACTTTTTTATACCTAACCTAGTAAAATAAAGAGGAAAGACAGCTTCTGGTGGTCTAGGCTGACAGAATATGTTTTCCTTTTTAAACTCTGATTTACTTTATATTATACCATCTAGCCTTCTGTATTTCAGTATTTGCATGTATTTAAACTTTAAGGTAATTTGAAAAGTTTAGTTACCTGTCCTTAATACATGTATCTTTATGGCCAAGAAAATGAAGTCATTCAGTTCTGAAAATCTAGACAGTAATCCTGTTTGAACAGTTTTAGGATACAGTTTGAGATTTGTTGGGAAATTTCACTCCTTTTTAGAAATGGCTTCCTCCAAATCTGATTTGCTGATTTTGTTTTACATGGACATCAGAGTTCAAATCTCACTAGAGACTGTATAAAGAATGCTTAAAAAATTATCATGCTAACATGTCTTATGTCCAACAAAGAAACCAACCTCCTTGCAAGTCTGAGCAGTCACCAGATGCATATCTGGGTCTGATTATTTTTATAGTTCAGGATAATAAACTGTGCAAAAAAGACACACTAAAATTTTATGCTTAATGAAATTTTTTCTATTTGATTTATGAAGTTATTCTATAGACTATAATATTTATAAATAACTATCTAGGAAGAGCTAAGAAACCCACCTTTAGATAGATTCAAGCATTTGGTGATAGCAAATCTAGGTGCACATTAACTTCAAAAATGTCAGAGAGGGAATCAAACTGATGAGGTTACTCTTGCTTATATATGTAAAACTCAACTGCCTTTACTAGCTATGAGTACCTTAAAACTAAGAAAAAAAGTATGTTAATCCTTTTTCTTCCATATGTCAATGTGAGCAATTGTGGCCCTTTTTTAAACATGTTCTCTTTACTACTCAATCTTAAGTTTTTTCTTCTGGAACATAGCAAGTAAATTTCTAGATATGTAAGTTTCTTACAACAGTAGTAAAATCACACAGACAAGAGATGGAGAGAGAAAGTTAGCAACAACACACTGAAGACTGTTATGCCATGAACTAAGAGGATGCATCTCTGTTGTCTGGTTTGACACATGGTGTCCTACTTCCAATCATGAATACAAAACCATTACATATAGCTTCATGCTTTGCTTTGGCAGATTGTATTCAGTGTGAATAACATCATTCAGAAGCTCTAAGAAGCATGGTCTAACTATTTTTTTATAAGCAGTATCTGATGCAGAGAGGAAATTCCTCTTCTACCTCCAGGTCTGATAGAGCAGCAGCAAACCACACTGCTTGATTGGTTCATCCTGTGGCTTGGACACTGGTCTAGAGTCTGTAGAACTAAGACCATTTACTTTCCAGGAGAAGAACTGAGTAGGTTTGGGATAAAAAGACTTCTGGATCCAGCATGAAGAATGGTGTCTGAAAAACAGAGCAGGGGGAAGCCAGCAGCATGAGAAAATGCTAAGGGGCCAACAAAAGGAGTAGATACACAGAGAGACTTCATTTTACAGTTAGACACTGTTGTTGCACATTAAGAATTGTCTTCCCCAAATAAATGAAAAATAAAAGAAATACAGTAGTAAAATTTAAGAAATTGAATTATAATTACTTGCAACTTCATTATTCATTTTTCAACTGTATTATTTTCCAACAGCATTATTTTTTTTTGTCTTCTATTATATCAAGACAATATTTGGAAGTTTTATGGTTTGCAATTATTCTGTATTGCTCTAAATTTCTAATACACTAAAATAACTTCAAACACAGTGCTCTAATGTTACCAAAAAACCCCAACAAACCCAAACAAAAAACCCACAAGAAACGTCCCCCCTACAAAAAAAAACTCAAAAAAACAAAAAAAAAAACAAAACAAAACCAAAAAACCCACCCAAGAAACTCAAATGAAAATATTAGAGTTTATCAAATTAAACTGAAAAAGATGGATTTTTCTTCTGAGTGATGATTGATATCAACTTCCCAGTGTTAACCTTTTCCAGTAAAATGTCACACCGAGTAATCCTAGAAACAGCAAGAATATCACCACTGTTTAGTTAGTCTGAAGTTCAATGGTAAAATAGTCAGCAATTGGCAGGGTTAAACAATAGTAGAAAAGATTAACTGGTGCTAGTGGAAGCTTTTTCCCAATAGCTTTACCACAACAAAAGAAATAACACTTCTGTACAAATACCCATATCTACACATGTAGAACTGTTTAAAAACAAAGTGAATGCCATTAAAATTAAGTCTTGGCTATTGATAAATATCAGAAGAAAGAAAACATTATTTCAATTTGCAATAATCTGGCTTTTCCTTTCATATTGATTTTCTCAGTACAATGGAATATTTCTTTATTAAAAGCAAACACAACTGTATTTTGTTTAGTTTCTATGCTTATGAAAATACTATTGGTACAATGTGGTATTAATTCTATCTCAAAAAGAGAAAAGCAATTTACCTGGAGAAGCAATAAAAACCAGATATTAGCTATTCAGAATTCTGCTAGTCAGTAGAAAGTAATTCCAAATAATAAAATTATAAAATTAGATTTTCAGTTATTAGTAACTGGGTGCTTGTACTTGTAGATGCTCAGTATAAGACAGAGTAAAAGACTTACTACTGAAAGGACAAGATGCCTTTCTTTTTTCTTGAAATCAGACAAAGCCCAGTCTGCTTTATGAAACTTCACCCTTGCAATTCAGAACACACATTTCTTAAGAAAAATAACCAGTAAGTAGTTAGTCTGAAAATTTTATTAATATTTATTTAAGGGGAGAATACTGCTAAATATATATTCAATGTAGAACAAATTCAAGTGTTAAAATGTCAGTCTTGACCCAGAATTCATCCTGAACCAAGCCTTTGATTTTCTAGGTAAAAGAACACATTTTTTAGATTTGGTTCCTAGGCTTAATAAGGCAGAGTCCTGCATGCAAATCAGCAGCTGTACACCCGTGTAAAAGAATGGACATACGCTGCTGCACAAGCAGTATAGCTTTTGAAACCACTGTGATAGGAAGCAGAAATACATAGCTTTCCTAACTTTCCTGATAGGTTAATAAGAAGTTCTTCACATAATTGTTATAAAAATACTTCTAGCCAATAGCTATATTACTCTAGAAGACTGTTATTATTTAGATGGATCTGGGGAATAATTTCTAAGCAGGTTATCTTTAGAGTTTGTTATCCACCTCTTGTACTCGATTAATTTGTTGTCCCAAATCCCATGGTACTTTGAACAATTCGTTGTTGAGTGGCAATATTGTCTCAGGAGCAGCAAATGAACATTGAAAGTGACCACAAAGAATTATTTTTCATAAAACAACTAAGATAGCATCTTTGCACACAACAGGCAGGGAAAAGGAAATTATCTTAACTTTCAGATTTGGGGAATGGAAGACTTTGAAAGAGAAATTCAGAGGAGAGGAAAACCAGAAGTACATATTGAGAGACCCATTTGTTGAAATGAATGCAACTTTAAAAATTGAAAGATTATAAATACTTGCCACACTGTTATTTCTTTGTAAAACTACAAAACAATTGTTTTTCATACATAGCACATTAGAGTGCAAAGACCAATGTAATTTTTTCACGTTTGTTTTTCTTTCTTTCCTGATATTTCAAATAAGTTTTAGAGTACTTAAGCTACATACAAATAAAAATGTCTGTGTAAGAAGCACTTATCTTAATGAGCAATGAAATTTTGTACATTTCAGTGTTATGCCTTTGGACTGTAATAGGGACACTGTACTAAAACCACTAAGGTACTCCAGCAGAAATGTCATGGTTGGGAAAGCAGTACTTATTTTAATAAAGAAACACTGAAACTGAAGCAAGCTAAGTCAGCTTTTAAATATTTAATCATATATTCTAAAAATTATAGGAACTAAGGAAGTAATTAGAAAAAATGTTACACATTTGTCATAATTAAGTTTTTCCAAGTTTAAAATATCATAACACTTCTCAGTTTAGACTGCATTTTGTTTGCATAGAGATTCAATTGGGAGCGAGAGGGTTGTGATTTCCTCAGTGTTAGTAAGCAGATAATTTTGACATAGTGTGATAAAATGCTGTAGAAGAAGAATGTAAGAATGACCAGAAATTCATGATCAGATTTCTCCAATTTCACATTTAGAAGTTTCAACTTTAGAATACTCAATTTGGTTAGATTAGTTTTGCAAAACCATAGTGAAATTACTAGGAAAAACAGAGACTATTTTCATAGAAATACCTACTCGCAAAAGAACAGGAGGTGTGCTTTTCGTTAGCCAAAAGTACAGCAACAATTTACAAAGTCCTTGGGATTTTATAGTGAGTACACCTGTAGCTTTGTATATGAAATCAACAAAGCTGTTCACAGCAGATAAAGGTGTGCTCTGGACCATCCCCACTCTTGGAATTTTAAATGGAATAGATGCTGAGGAATCTTAAATAAACAGAGCACAAGAGGTGTATAGCAAGTTCTAAAGATAGCCTGCCTAGGCTAACACCATTCCACAGATCTATCTAAATAACAACAGTCTTCTGCAGGAATATAACATTTTTGTAGAAATATTTTGATAATAAATATGTGAAGAACTGCCTATTGAACTATCAGGAAAGTTAGGAAAACTACATATTCTTATAAGCTCCAATCACATACATCAAAACGCAGGGGGAAAAAAAATTGTTCCTTCTGTTGCGAAGGTCTGCACTTATGTAACCGATTGCTTTCCATTTCTCTGCCCTTCGTAAAGTTCCTTTGAACTCTGCAAAATCTTATAAAAGGATATTTATGTAAATAACAGTAATTCAGAGTCAGAATGAACACTCATGCTATAAACTCATTTTGTACTTGACATGATATCAGATAGCACCCATGCATGCATCTCAACCATTCTCATATCACTTCATAATTTTGCAGATGGACCATCAGTATGTACTACCTCTAGACAGTAGTTAAGGAACTAAACTGCTTCTTTTCTTGTGACTACAAACTATATGATAGCAAATGCTTGCACTAAAATTTTTTTTAAATTACTGAACTAATTAACATTAGTCAGACTTAATTTTGCAATAAGCCACTCAAGACTCAATTTAAGAATAAAAAAATAGTTTGAAAATGGCCAAACAAGAATACATTTGAACCTTTAAAGTCAGCATACAAGGACAATTTCTGGCTTTAAATGCCTGTTAATAACTTTTAAGCCTTCTTTTATGCTAGTAAAAGTAGAAATTCCCAGGACACTGTGTTAGAAAATTCCAAATACAAAGTAATTCATTAATAAGCTTTAAAAATGCCTGAGTCAGAGTAAAATATTAATAAAAAGAGAACGTCATATATTGCTTATCTAATAAAAATGCTCCTGGTTCAGCTGATACGTTTGCTTTTTGTACATTGTGGATAGTCATTAGATAACGACTTGCAAGGGATTCAGCAAAGCATTAGGCAGAAGGAAGAGGAAGCATAGTCCAAGTAAAGAACCACTATACATTTTGCAAATCAGAGACTGCAGCACAACTAATTCTTGGTTGTCATTTCTTTTATTTCTACAGATGTATTTCATGGCTATGGCATGATCAAATTTGACTGAGAAACATTTGGTTTCATCCTGTTTCAACTCTCAGATATTCTGCTTTCTTTCCTACAGTATTTACTTTTTGATTGTCTGGATTGTCAAATTATCCTCCATTCAAATGTCTCCTGAAAATTCCCTTCTTTCAATGTTGCATCAGTAGTATATATTGTCTTTTATCTTGACCGGTATCTTAAAACAAATATGCTACAGCAGAACATATTGTGCCAGTATCACACAAACAGAGCAGTGCTATCACATCTAAGCCCTTTCTCAGACTTCCTCCTTCCTACCTCCTAGTAGTTGCATTTATTACAGCAAATTCAATTTTCTGGAATAGGACTGCTCTGTAAAGATCTTTTATTTTTACTGGACACGGGATGTTGAGTGTGTGTCAGCTGAGGAGGGCACTGAATTCAAGTTCCCCATATACTAAGCATTATCACCTTGTGCTACTGCATAAAGGGAAGCAACACTACTTGCTGGTTTTAGTAAAAAGAGGTATACACACTGCTCCTCTCACTCCCAACACACTTTCTGGATTGGTCTGTGTGAAATGCCTGTGCAGAGGTTTTCAGCTGAAGACAAATGGCTAGAATGCCTTAGGATGCTCAGTGCTACCTAGCTGGGAAACATTTGGAAGCAAGTTGCCTGCACTAGTAGTAACATACTGGCAAAAATTTAAGTGCCTACGGGTATTAAGTGCTAAAGAGTCACACTGTGATTCTGAGGACTGTGCCTGATATTTAAACTAGGTGCCTGTGTCCATCCTAAATCTTTGGTGCATTTGAGCAAATATCTTTAAATATTACTAGTAATGCCTTCCTCTTTCTGTTGTGTCTGAATGCAATCAGGTGAAGATCCCTCTAACCCCTTGACAGCCTGCAGTGTCATGCTTACAGAACAATGGTATACACATTTTGTTAGAAAATCTTAACATACACTTAAAAAAGCAAATTGGATTTCTGTTATATGTTGAGATGTCCAGAATCTGTCTCTTGAGCTACAGTCCCTTAAATTTATACTTTATAATTGTGCATTTTACAGCTAAATATTTAAGACACAGTTTTACTTTCTTTCCCGATTTTATTAAATGACCTCTAAAAGACACTGGGCAGAATTTCCTCCTTATGCAGCTTTGCTATTTCAGAGGTATCAAATTGCATTCCCCTTGATTCTTTCTTTACTACTGTGACCTTCTTACAGTTTAAAATCAGTTTGAATATTGTAATTGTTGTTATCCTTCCAGTTCCCCCAAAATCACTTACTGAAATCTGAAGTTAGTTCAGTTTTGGATGAGTAGGACATAAAAAATAAATTAAAAAAAAGACAATGCCTTATGTGGAAGAACAAGCAGATCTTGTTTCAAAAGGTTATTAAAATGGAGATTGTGCTATTTGCAGAGACTTCTGTCATAATTTCCAATAGCCTCTACAGACACTACATTTTCATACTGGGAGGTAGAAGAGGCAAGGCAGAAAAAAGCTCTTCTTATCTGTCTGTAGGCTACTGTTTTATCGAGAAAAAGCTGATAATGCTTAAAAATAGCTGCACTTCTTCATGTGTAAGTCAGAACCTAAGTGCCTTAGGACTAAAAATTCAAATAATCAAGTGCAATTACAGAATAAAAGAGCAAGCATTCTTCTGCAATGAAGAAATCAGTGAATTCTGCGCAAAAGTAGAAACGCACTGATTTAGTTTATCTCATTTTGGTTTTGGAGAACATGGAAGAAGAATGTTTAGACTCATTAAACCCAAAAGATAAGGATACTAATACCAGATAGCATTTTTATTAAAGTAGGAATCAGTTTTGAATAAATTTTGCTCATGTATGAGGAACTTCAATGCACCTTTACTGCCGTGATAAATATTAAATTGGGGCCATCAGAACCTGATATAATCCTCTGAAATTCAGAAAGCTAGCTGACAATGAAGTGAAGAAGAAAAATCACACAGTACCATCTGCTATGATCTTTGCTTAATATAGCAGATTATATTTTCTGACCGTAAAAAGCTCTCCAAAATTTAAAATGTGACCTTCAAATAATGCAGGTCTGTGTTAAAAACAAACAAACAAACAAACAAACAAACAAACAAAAACATTAAGATCCTGCAGGGAAAGAAGCTCTGAAATTAGATGCGGGGGGGGGGGAAGGCAAGACCAAAGGATACATTTTGCATACAGTTGCAATTGTTCCAATTTGTTGCCATTTTTCCTTATCCTTTTTTAATATAGAAGATAAGTGGCTAAAAACCAATGAAATCTCAGGATAATTGATGCAATTTAGATGCTTCCACAGTTAATATCATCACGCAAGAAAACAGTTATGATACTTATTCTTGAATATTAGGGGGAATATATAGAAAAATTGATTACTTCATTACTTAGATTGATCCAGGCATCCAGAGTAACAATAATTTTCAATTTGCCTTTCTGAATGTGAGGAAAAATGTTTGTGCAGAAAAAGCAGGTACATCCCATCTTCTTTAAGTGCTTATATAAAAAAAAATTGTTTATAACCCCAACAGAAATATTTCAGAATTCTGTACACCACAAGATATGTCAGTGGATAACTGTGATTACCCAGTCAGTGCATGCACTGTCTGCACATTGGATTTCAGCTCAGTGCTGTTAGAAAGCCAGTATTAACTTTGTGTAACTTTTTTGGTAGGGACTGTCTAATCAACAGAGAGCCAAAAATCTGCTTTTCAAATTTAGTCATGAAAGCTCTTCTGTGAGTTGTTTTTTTAAGAGGAGAAATGTCCAGCACTTTCAGGAAAACATGCTTAGTTCCTATAGTTTAAACTGGACCTAAATTGGAATTGAGGTTGATAGTTACCTTTAAGAGTTCTCACATTTCCTTTGACCACTGTACATTAATTTCAAAATGGTACATGTTATTTCTAAAATGTGTTGTGGTATCTGCACAAATATCTGGACTTGAAATAATCACTGAAATGAGAAGAATGAGACAGATGTGGGAGGAAAAAACACCTTAATGTGGAGGCTGTCATACTAATTTTGCGTGTGCTCTGAGCTAGTGGGGCACAAGCCATTTCTGATGTTAATCATGCAGCTATATTCATAAAGACAGATCCAATTGTCTAGTAAGGCCACATGAAAAATGCACATTTTAGCCTGGCCATTCCCACATGTTTGTAGGTCTTATCACTTTGGAACTGGGAAATAGAACTACTTGAAAATCAAGGGGATGATTTTCAAGGTGTGGGATGAGAAATGGCTCTTGACAGAGCAGAGCAGTCTGACCAGCAGTTACAGCTGAACAGAAAGGTATCATTACAGAAATAAAACTGGTGAATATCTAGCTTCTCTCTGACTTGACTAGTGGAGTTCCAGTCTGGAGTCAAGAAAATAGGCATTTGGAGCTGAGGAAAAACTGCTTCTAGTGCAAAAAAAAAAAAAAAAAAAGAAAAAAGTAATGATTTTCAAGATGTCAACAAGACAGACACATACTGTTCTTTTAAAAACTACTAGCTAAAAAAGTGTAGAGACACATTTAAGGTGCAGTTAATATCCATGATGCATTTACAAACACATATTCAAATGTGCATGTGACTACTGAAAGCGCAGAATACTAATATTGAAACTAAGTACAAATTTAGTACCTAACTAGCAGTCAGTGACCATCACACTAGCTATTTACATTTATTTTAGAACAAATACAACTTTAAAACACTAAACAAACTTTATTTACTCATTATAGATTTTTCCCAAAGGCTGTACAAAATGTCCTTTTTATACACAGTCCAATTTTAAACGTTTTACATCTGACACAATCACACAAAGATCACAAATTTGAATATACTTTTAATAATTCTAATTATTTGTCCATATGTTTGCGTACTTACCAATATGTATAAACAATGTAGATTAATCTTTTTTTCCAAAAAATAGAACGCCAAGTATTTAATTAGAACAAAATAATTTGTGGAACAACACTTCAAGGGAGGAAAAAATACAAGTGAAAACACACAACATATACACACTTTAAAATAGCTGATGTTTTAATAAGATTCATAAGCAAGATAATATTGAACTCACAATACTGCTTTTAAAAGTTCAGATTTTGACCTGCCTTAAAATGTACTCCTCTAAAAATTTAAAACTGCAACTGTAACAACTGGAATTATGTTCAACTTGCTCTATTAAAAAAACAAAACACAACCCTAACAAACAAACAAATACCAACAAAAAAAAAGCCCCCAAAATAAATCCAAATCAAACTGAGACTGTCAACTAATTTTTCAGGCAAGTTTTGAATTAGACTTAAAGTAATAGAATAAGCTAATGTTATTTATAGTTTGAACACTCATATTCTTTGAGACTGCTGTTAAAAGGCAAGTTTTAATTTCTGCAATTTCAAAGAATTATTTTAACATAAATGTAGCTGTGGCAACTATCAATCTTAGCATCAAATTAGTTTTAAAGTTTTAATTTTACTTAAGGGTGCTTTCGCCCTTGGATTTATACTAGTTATAGACAAAATAGGCAGATACATACAGGATGGGGGGAGGGTACCTTTTTTATTGTGTCAGACCATGAGAATAAAATAGAACCAGTGATAGTGCTAATTTACAGAAACTAGTGCACAAACTAGTATACAGTTTGCATGGCAATATATAATTATGAGGGTTTTTTTTAGATTTGGTAAAATATTAAGTACAGTATACCAATATATGTTCCAAGCTGTATTGCATTAAAGTCAAATTTCTACCCCACATCTGTCACTATCACTGGACTTGTGCATTGGAGATCAGACTTCATGTCTTTATATAGCTTAGTGGAAATTTGTAATTCAGAGGGTGATGAAGCACCAGAACAGGTTCTCTAGAGGTTGTGAATGACCCATCCCTGCAAGTGTTAAAGGCCATGTTGGATGGGATCCTGAGTAACCAGATCTAGTGAGTAGGTACTGTGGTAGACCTGGGGAGGGGATTGGAACTAAATGATCTTTAAGGTCCCTTCCAACCCTAACCATTCTATTAATTTATGATTCTATGAAATTAAAATTATTTTCTCAGTATATTTAAATATTTTATCTTAAATGCCTTGTTGATTCCTTATTCTAGATTCATGTGACATTTTTTACAACAAAAAAAGGTGCCACACAAAAATCACTGTATTTAGTGGCTAAAATATTCTGTCACTTGAATATGCTAACTTCATGCAGTGCTTAACTTAAGAGTAATGACAGAAGAGCCTGAATATTGCAGAAGTCACTAACTGAACTAGAACTGAAAGGTCTTCAGAAAAAAAAAAAAGACAAAGGAAAAGTTAGGATCACAGCTTCCATTAAGAGTTAATGGACTAGGTTACCAAACTCTTCTTAAACCAGTATCTCCCACTCATGTGAATATTTATAAAAGTACTTTTCTGTGTTTGAAAATTTGCTTTTCCTCACTAACCAAAAGGTGTTTTAGATTGTTGCAATTAACCATAAAGCGAACAACTGAACAGGAGAATTTCAAATCTGAGTAAAATCTATGTTTAAACTGATAGCTCTTGTTATGAGTTGATTTGCTAATATGCAACGGTGTAAATCTGGATTAATTATTAGCTTTTTCCATTCACACCTACTACTGAACATCTTCATTTCAGAAATGCTGGTATCAATTCCCAGCTGATGTAGTTGGACACCACTAGCAGGTTCAGGGTTATTTCACTTCTTGAAGTTGTTATAGTTCAGTTTCCTTCAATAGCACTTTTTATTTCAACTTTTTTTTTTCTCTCAGATTTCATCCAAGTGGAGACAATAAATTCAAGATCTTTCCTAGATCAAATTTACTTTATATGCTACTGCTGCTATTGCCCAGTCATGGTTCTGTTTATTTCTAAAAGTTGTTTTTTATCCTGACATCTTAAGCCTATATATTCTACAGGCAATGTCTGATCAGATTTCCCTAACTTTCCTCTTTCTGTGTTAATTTGCTTCTCCTTGCTAAACTTTCATCTCATAATATTAATTTCTCAATTCCTTAGTTGCTGCTACCCAATAAATACTAACATCTTCCTGCTTTTTCTTCAAGTCCCTGTCATTACATGAGTTTTTTGCCATTTTTTTCCCCCCTTGGGCCTGGAGACTATCAATAACCCATATGAAGCAGATACAGCAAGAAATGAAAAATTGAGTTTTACCTAAGATCATTTCCTTTGACCAAATCTCTAAATACTGCAGGTTTACATTAATGCATCCATGGCAAGATGTCAAAATAAATCCATATCAAACTTGACAAAGACAGGTTTTAACTTTAACAGGTTATGGGCTGTGCCTCCCTGATATCAATGAACATTTCAACAGTTCTGCATCACATGGTCTTAGGAGAATGGACATGTCCAAGATTCTTTCAAAGAACTCCCAACATGTCCACACTTTCTTTACTGAAACTGCAAAGTCTTATGACTGGCTGGTCACACTGAAAGGAAAGACTTGGGTCTTTCTATCTGTGCGTTTAGTTGAGGACTGTCTGTTGGGGCATAGGGAGGATGAAGAGAAGGCTCTAGGGAGACCTTTTTGTGATCTTTCAATATTTAAAAGGGTCCTATAAAAAAGATGAAGTCAAACTATTTATTGGGTTCCTGTTTTGATAGCACAAAGGCTTTAAGCCAAAAGAGGACAAATTCAGACTGGATATAAGTAAGATATTTGTATGATGCATGTGGTGAAACACTGGAACTGGTTGCCCAGAGAGGTCACAGATGTGCTATCCCTGGAAAACAATGAGAAGCAAGCAAACAATCTTCTCTAAACGGTGGACCTCTTTCTTAACATGAGGAGGAAGGAATGGATAGTGAATAGGGATTACTTCTTCATGCAGATTAAAATCTAGTATGGGACACAGAAGATAAATTGCAAAAGGTATTGCTAAAAGGAATTTATCAATATCTCCCTGTTAAGGCTTCAAATTATGCTACTGAGTACAACAAGCCAGCAACTGTTCTCTGCCCATAAAGCCAAATATTGAGCTTGTCTCCATATCATTACAACCTACCTTCCTGTCCTACCACAGACAGATATACTTAATCTCTGCTGCCAACTGGGAACAGCCTCTTCCCCATGTTCTTCACTTAAATCGTACCTGGGCACCATTTCAGAGCACACTGATTTGACAGAGACTGAAACCACACCAGTGTGAGTGCGAGCAGAGCAGGCATGGAGAGACACAAAGAGTGTACCCCAGCCAGTGTTAGCCTTTCTTTCTTTATGCAGGTTTTAGCCATAGTTGAAATGTCTGAATTGGGGGTGATTAGTCTTGTGAGGAATGAGCTGCTGAAAAAAATGTAATAACCTGATGCAAGCAGCTGAAGTTGGATTCTTAAAGCCCTGCTTTCCACAGTATCTATTACAGGGCTGTATCTCAAAGGAATGGAGCAGAAGAAATGAGATAGCAAATATAAACACTGGAAACTATTGTGGTTATACGTTCCTCTGAAATATTTAAGGGTTTGTTAGATTTCATATTAACATAAGTTCTTACGTTTTATATTGTGATTCACCTAGAATCTGACCATTCTTGTGTCAACAACCACAATGAATCTTCTAATGGGACACCAGTGTCTGTGTGTTTGGTTTTTTTTTTTCAGGATGTAATGATCCTGGTCTACACTCTAGAGGCTCTAGTTCATTTTCCAAAATATTAGGTATCTTTCCAGTGACATTACCTTCCAAATTAAATAAATTTATATAAACTTTTCTTTGTTGCAGTAGGATTTTTTAATATGAATGAAGTTTAAAGTAATTGAAACCTGAGTCTTACCTTCATTTTTCATGTAGCTGTAGAATCCACAATACTCTATGAACTCCTAGAATAGCACTTCGCAGCCAAGTGCATGGATGACTTTCGAAGAGGTAGGCACTAACCACATGAACATGAATGGGAAGTCAGTAAGGAACAAGCTTTGAGGCATGGGTATAAAATGTTCACAAGAGCTCATATTGCTAATAATACAGAGCTCTGAAATAGGTATGAAAATATGTGACCAGCCATTTCATATTTCACTACAGTGGAATGAACTCATTCTGTGAATAAAGAGACTTGATGTGATACTTATTGAACACCAGTGAGAGTACTACATTTAGAAGTGCAATACAACTGGAGTCTATTTGCAATAAGTGGAAAGTGAGCAGCAAATACATCACATAAAATTAAGATTACAGTTACATATTCTTTTATGAGTTACTAAATGTTGATTCTTTCTTTTTTGTTTGTGGTGGGAGAAAATAAGTCTGGGATTGTGACACTGAAGAAATAAGTATTTTATTAGCTGCTGCTCCATGGGTACACTACCAAACTGCAAGTAAAGTCTACAGTGATAACGCCAAATGCTGTATGCATAAAAATAAATGTTCTCCAGTCAGTGCACAGTTTGTTCAGAAGGCTGCAAGCCATGAGGTGGTGTATGAAAATGAACATTCACATTTTATTCAACAAACATGTTCGAGTTTTTGGTAAAGTGTCAAATTCAACAATGTACCAGAACATAAGCAAAGATGGGAACGAGTGCTAATTAAAACTTCTTTTCCTTCAGTTTCACTGTTGTTTCATTAGAATCCACTCAATTCCTTAAAATACCAAATACCTTTCAACACAGTGGCAACAATTAAAACATTCACAAGAGCAACTTTTGAACAAAATATATTTCAACTCACAGTAGCACACTAATTAGTTTAGACTTAGAGAACTTTTTCCCAAAAAGTCTTTAGATGTTGTCTCCATAGTGTAACTTGAGACATTAAAACAGGGAAACATTGGAATTTATGTCAAAAGTACAAATCACAATTCACATTTTCTGGAGAGCTGTAACCATTAATCTGGTCAATTATATGCAACTTGATTCCGGAGAGTGAGAGAATCTGATAAGTCATTCAAGGATGTGCAAAATTCCCATCTACAGACTAGACAACTTACACCATTTTCACCTTTTATTTCAGGATGATCTAGAAGTTCTTTATAATACAAGAATGAACAAACTTACAAGTATGCTTAATCAGGTCAAGTGCTTTGTCCATGTGATCACCTCTGTGGCTTTAGAAATAATTAATAGAATTAAAATATATTGACTAATGTAGCCCAGCTGCCTCACAGCAGACAACTACTGACCATAAATAAAGAGGAATAAAACTTCATTACAGCAAGATTTTTATCTTTTTTTTTTTTTCACTTCAGTTAAGTGATTTTCCAATAGTGCTAAAATCAATGTGGAAGAGCTTTCTGTAAGGAATTTATCTCCTCTTTCCAGCTGGTATAACAGACATATAAAATGTGTGCATTGTAAATACTTCATTACTTATCAGTGTTTTTCATTCATGGTTCCTTTCTGTGTCAATGGTTTCACTATTTTTAGTATTTCTTGTGATATTATAGGCCACTTGCCAACAGAAAACAGGGGAGGTAAAAGAAACTGTAACTTCTGGTAACTTCTGACTCTCAACAGGGAGCATTTGTTTTCATAATATTGAAATAGATTCTACTCATGATTTAGAAATTTCAGCTAAGAAATTTCGCACTTTTCTGCAAAAGCAGGATTAATAATGACTTCTTTATAAAAAAAAAAAAAAAGGGGAAGAAAAAGGCTTACAACAGAAATTGCATGCTACATATTCATTCACTGCCTCCAAGTTTTAAAAACTAGCAGAAGTAGTAATTCACTTTATAAAATACATGAACATTTTCAGAAATAAAGTCATTAATAACTTTGACATGATCCAGAAAAAATATTTAGTTACAGCTGTAGGAAGAGGGAATTTTTTATAATAGAACTTCCATTTTGCATCTAAAGTCTGGAACAAAGAACATGAGACAGGTACAGTTCAACCTCACAGATCTGCCTATTTGAAAAGGTGAAAAAGTGGAATTCTACTCAAAGATTAAGTGATTCAGATTACATGACATATAGCAATACTTGAAAAAGTGGACTGTCGTTATCAGTGATTTAATTGATAATAAGAAAGATAGTGAAAACTTAGATGGATTTTCAACTTCAAAGGAGTTTGAAGATGGAACAAAATTGTCATTTTGTAAAAAAAAAATCTATCCATCTAAAAAATTCTAATTTGAATGTCATGTGACACATCATTTTTACAAGTTATCTACTAAGACTTTTATTAATGTTGCAAATGCCATTTTAAAAATAAATTTATACTAATACTGTTTACTTGAGATATGTGCCTTGGTTGCACTTTTACTCCAGGCAACTTCTGAAACTTAGAAAGCTGTATATTTGCATGAAGGGAAAATCTAAAAGTATTGGTAAA